>CAEFZX010004971.1:0-75790 GCA_903066825.1 Alfaro cultratus | reverse complement strand
CATCCATCCATCCATCCATCCATCCATCCATCCATCCATCCATCCATCCATCCATCCATCCATCCATCCATCCATCCCATTTGTCTAATTTGTGATGGTAAGCACTTGTTGTCTGACACTCTGCTGTCAAATCCCTCACATCTGGGAGGTACGTCTGTTTGTGTAAACTGTTTACTTACGTCAATAACTGAGTAAGAAGCAGAGCCCACTCATATCCCCAGCATATAAGCCTTTTTTTTTCCCTCTGCGCTTATGCTTGTTTTGGCCACGGAGATTTGAAAAAGAGCACTTATCTCATTAGGACATATAAGACAGGGCAGATGATGATGATGTGACTTTATGAAATTTTGTGCAGCCACCCACCATTTTTTCCCCTTTTGCTCCTTGCGTGTGTGCTCCCGGGAGTTCACCCAAATCCGATCTGTTTGTTGATGTTTCATAATGTTGGACCCTCCTGCTGGAGCTCATTACAGAAACACATTTCTCATGTGAAGGTTGTCTCTTTATAGAAGGCTCCGGCCTCACACCAGCAACAAGCCGGCAACACAGGCTTCATCACAACCCGTCTTATATGATTCTGATTATTCTTCATCAGCAAACAGACTCACTCCAAATCTGTGCATACAGATGGCGCAGTGAGAGAGATAGCTGGAAAAAAAAACAAACCATTAAGTGCTAATGGCACAAATGAAGCTGGTTGTTAATTTGTTTCTATGCAATGTTTGTTCACACGGATGGGTGTTTATCCAGAGTTCCTATGTATTTTCACCAAGTCTCAGTATTCTTAAAACAAATACACCCGTTTTTTTGTTTTTTTTTATTCAAGCAAGTCAAATTAATGTGCACTGTTACTTTATCGCAGTCTGAGTAGTAGAAAGTTGGTAAGCCTTTCAATATAGTTTACATTTTCAGTTTCCCTCGAAACTGAAAAATAATTGCAGGCAAAAGCCAAAGGCTCAAAACTACAGAAAAAAATAGAAGGTCTGCACTTCAATCAAATCTCTTGCTACTCAAGTGTTTTGAGCAAATGCTCATTCTCAATCAAGTGGTACAAATTTGAATCAAAATCATAAAGCTTTCCATCAAGTGTATTGTATTGAACAAAGACAGCAGCAAGAGATATTTCTAGATGCTAAGTGCAGTTATAGAGAGAGATGTATGGATACATTCATGCAAGTAGGAGGCCTTTTGTTGTTTTGTTCCTTTTGGAGGGTTGGATCAGTACCAGCATAGAGCCATTCACTCTGACTCATTAGCATTTTACAAGAAAGAAGCATTATTATATGATCACCACGACTGATGCCAGGGAGAGTTGGTTGTAAGAGTGACTCCGTCCGTCCGTCCGTCCATCCATCCATCCATCCATCCATCTAGGTTTATTCAGTTTTCTTTCTGAAAGCACTCCATTTTGGTGAAAGGCGGCTTTATGCAGATAATTTTATTGATGAATAGGGACTAAAATATGTTAATTAAAGCCAATCTATCACTGTCTCAGTGAAGTAATCAATCTCCTGGCTCTGTGTTCATCTAACATTCTCATTCAAATTCTTTTTTTTTTTTTCCTCTGGAAAGAGACCTTTTTAAAAATCCAAAGAGGTACTCCAAATACTTCACATATTTCTTAAAAAATATATTTTGCTTATTTGTCATTTTCTGTTCAAACCAAAAGGATAATTGCTTTTCATTTTTCATCAATAAAATGAATGTCAGTTACATAACATGTCATAGTGACATAGACTTGTACCTAATCCAAATTGGGGATTTTTCTTCTTTTGGTATTCCCAGAAAAAGGAAAAATCTGTGTTGTCAACTTAGCAGGTTACATAACTTGTAACATACATCTCTTAACCTTTGAAGCATACAAAAATAAAGCTCTTGTCAAAAGAGTGTTTTATGAAATATAGACTAATAAATATGTAATTCATTTGTTTATATTTCCAAGCAAGATATTGTTATTGTTTTAACAATATCTTTCTTGGCTTTACAGAGAAAATTATCAGTTCAATGGAAACTTTAGTTGGAGGACTTATTTGTTGCTTTTAATTGTTTCATGTATATTTTAGAATAAAGGTGCTACATTTGACATAAAAATAGGTTCTTCATCATATTGTCCAGAGATATATTTATTTCACTTACACCGATATTAAAAATGTAGCTGGGCAACAAAGTATAGATTTCCACTGCAGGATTTCACCACATTCACATGAAACCCATCCAGCTAATTCTGTTTTGTGTGAATTTGTGTGAACAGCAATAAAATAAAATAAAATAAAATGAAAATATAAGGTGATATCATTAAAACTGGGCATGGTGCATTTCTGCAGTTAGCAATAGCAGTACTGGGAGGAGGAGGAAGAGTTTGATTTTTGATTTTTTTTAACAGATTATCTGTCTGATATACTGTCATGGCATAGTGACAGTAAAAACACACACACACACACACACACACACACATATATATATATATATGAACAACTTCTTTCTTTTTGACTGCTAAACAATTTAAGTTTTTTCCTACTTCCTCCCTCTGATCTTAATTGGAAGGATGATGATGGTATGAACTGCACTGCAGATGTGGACATGCTGGATCGAGCTCATTATGAGTCGCTCTGCCTGGCTATCATTTTCAACAAAAGGAGAGGTTGATTCAGGAGGAATACAACATTAGGATGCATCTACTAGACTATAAATAGTTTTTGTATGAACTTGGCAAAATGGCTATAAAGATTGTTAATAATATAATTTGCTACTGAAGTCAGTAATGTTCCTCTCCCCGTACGGCTTTTATTGCTGCAGAACTTTCCTGAAATCCTTGCAGTTTTTCCTCATGGCACCCACACTTTGTGCTGCTACATAAGACAATAAAACTATTTTAAAGAAGAAAAATGTGAATATAGAGGAGAAAAAATATATATACCGTACATAAAAAACTGATGAGTTGCCTTATGTGATGGAACTAGAAACATGTGCATGTTGAAGCACGTGTTTCAAGGAGGGTTGATCTTGATGAATTTAAAAAAAATTAGAACAAAATAGCACAACAAATAGAAGGGACCTTGATTTGTTCTGAAGCAGACAGTGTTTTTAAAATGAATTTGACTGATTTCTAAAGTAAAATCTAGTTTGAGGCTTTAAAAATGTGCTTGAGCCCCCAGAGATGTCTGGGGATTTTAAAGTGACATGTTAGACAGTGCTTTCCTTTTCTATCTTTATGGAGCGCATGCAGTTTTAGAAGACAGATCATCATCCCTCTAATAGGGTAAAAAAAAGTCTTATAAGAAACGCTTGACTGCCGGTGTAATCATGGCAAGCCAAAAATCTGTATTTCTTTCTTATCTTATCTCCACCAGAGCGAGAAATGAGAGACAAGAGAGCTCTGTCACCCCATTCTAAAGTCATCATACGACAAAGTCTGGACCTGCTTCACTGACACTGAAGAAATGACTCAGAAATAACTGACAGATATTGAAGTGACATTTTAGATGACCGCTGAAACCCTCGATGTCTCTATTTAACTGGCGGCCGAGTTCTTCTTGGCCTCATAATTGACCTTTTCCCCTCCATTTTGGGAGATTTATATGTTTACCTACAACATTCTTATCAAAGATTGGAAGAATTTTTACAGAACAGAAAAAAATAACCTTTTTTAATATTATGTTCTGCAGACTAAAATTTTTAAATAATTTTTGTCCTTATGAAGATTTATGCCGCATAAAAATGTTCAAGTGAGAGCTAAACCAACATCTTGAGCACATGGAGTCTAAGTGAGTTCATCTTCTTCTCATCTGTCAGTCAAAGACGGACAAGATATTTTTTTCCAAGCTGCGATTAAATGTCAAAGCTCTCCAGCCATCTCTCGTGTCGTTCCCTGGATGGAAGCTTAATAACATGTGGCTATATATTCTGCAGTTCTTCAAAATAAGTAGGAAGTTGAATGTGCTGCAAATTATATATTTTTTTGATTCACATTAAAGGCTGATGTCACAAACAGTCTGTGAAATTGGTTTCATTTCCTCACAGTGAGCTGTGCTTTGATGATTAAACTGTGATTAAAATGGAGAATATTCCAGTTCTTAAGTATCTTTGTTGGAAGCCTGATTTTGAATATGTTTCCTCTCAGCTGGACAGGACAGAAGTAATCAAGAGCAACTTACACCCGGTCTTCGCGAAGGTTTTTGGTCTGGATTACTACTTTGAGGAGGTACAGAAGCTACGATTCGAGGTCTACGACATCCACGGGACTCACAGCATAGGGACGCGTGACGATGACTTCCTGGGAGGCATGGAGTGCACACTTGGTCAGGTGGGCAGATTCTTCTATTTTGTGTATTCAGTTTGTTGATGGTCTATAGAAAGATAACGTGGCGTAGGGGTTAGCGCAACCCACATTTGGAGGCCCTGAGTCCTCGACGCAGCCGTCGCGGGTTCGACTCCCGGACCCGTCGACATTTACCGCATGTCTTCCCCCCATTCCTTACCCCAGTGCTGTCAGCCCACTGCTAAAATAAGGGACACTAGAGCCCGCAAAAAGCCCCCTGGTGGGGAAAAAAAAAAAAGATAACATGACTAAGAATGACTGATTCAGTTCTTTCAGGCTCGTTTTCCTTATTTGTGATGTTAGACACCTGATAATGTGTTTTGCTGCTTGCAGGTCTAGTGTTTGTGATTGATAACAGTTTCTGCTGGTGATGACTCAGACCCCTTTTCACTCCTCCTAACTGCGGCGGGCTTAAAAGTGCTTTGCTTTTGTTGCTTGTTGCAGATCGTGGCCCAGAAGAAGATGATAAAACCATTGCTGCTTAAGTATGGGAAATATGCTGGCAAGTCGACCATCACAGTAAGCTTTTTCCCCTGTGTTTGTGACCCTTTCTGCATACTGAATTACTGTATGACAAAAATTATGTAATTCAGATTTCTATTTTCTCGAGCCTTCACAAGTTTATACTCACACCGAGAGGTGCTCACACTCTGTGTTTCTTTCTTTCACAATAATTTTCTCCTTTTTTTAATGGACCTCCAAACTGTTTTATGAAGACTTTCTGAAGATCGTTATCTTTCTGAATGATCCTTCCAGTGTTTTGCACCATGAAGATTTATTCCTATCAAGCACACAACCACACAGCTCATGGAAATCAATAGTGTTCATGAGAAATTCTGGAAAGTTCAAGGTGCAGTAATATTATGCACCTTGAACTTTTGCACATTTTATTATGCTGCACAAATGTGATATTGTATTAGAACTTTATATCATTAATTGACACAAGTAAAAGGAAACACTGTTTTAATTTTTTTCCCCCAAAGAAATTCTGAAAAGTATGTTGTGGATGTGATCAGTTTTCTTAGGGCAGTGCTTTGTAGAACGGCCTTGCACTGGAATTACAGCAAAAAGGTGTTTTGAATATGTTTTAAATGCTTTCCACACTTAGAGACACACATTTTTAACTATGTTTTTCTTTTCAAAAGAGCTGAAAGTACATCACACAGGATGGCAAGCATTGGCCAGTAACCAGAAATTCTTAAGTCTTGCCACAGATTTTGAACAAGATTTAACTCTAGATTGAACTTAAACCAAAGCTTTATGAAGGCATCCAACACATTTTCCTCCAGATTTGCCCTCTGTTTAGCTTCACCCATTGCCACATAGTTTTTAATTTGTTTTTTTAAAAAAGGCATCCTCTCACCATGATGCTACACATAATCTTATACATGTAGCCAGATCTCGATCTCATCTGACACATTTTCCACATGTACACGTTTCCTTTATGGCTTGAGGAAAACTGGAAGTACTCATCAACTATGGGCTGCTTTCCTTTGGTCTGTCTTACAAAATCCTACTCAAATACATTGAAGTTTGTCATTAAAACATTACAGCATTTTATAAAGGTTTTTGAGTTATAAATACTTTGACAAGGTGCTGTTATAATTTTTCAGATGTAGGACGAGAGATGCTGCTGGTTCATTAAGCACCGCTTTAATGGTGCTTCATGGCACTTTATATCACAAGGCCCACTGTTATAATAAATCTAGTGCAAATGAGATGGTGAAAGGTCTATTCACATCTGATGGGGCTATTATTCCGAAGGCTGGATTGTTTCAAACAATTCGGATTTTCAGTCATCAGTTTTGTGAATATCATGTGTGGTTTGATATCTCACATTTTAAACATAAATGGAAACATTTAAAATCAGGCTGCATGGCTCATGCTGGCATGAGACATTATTAGAAGAAAATCTAAATCTTAATTAAATGAGCTAACACCAGAGCAAGAATTTCATTTCACCTCTTGTAGGTCTTCAGATTAACACTGAAATTTTAAGTTTCCTGATCCTTTTGGGGAATGGAAGAATAGGAACAGCAACTTAATAATGTTGATCCACTTGCGCCCCCAGTGACATGAAGCATTTATTACACAATGCACCAGGCAATAGGCAGAAGATAATTATCAGGCATATCTTAGAGCAGTGGTTCTTAACCTTTTTTGAGGTACCGAACCCATCAGTTTTATATGTGCATTCACTGAACCCTTCTTTAGTGATAAGTAAAATATTTTTTTTTCCCAAATTCAAGACATAGGTATATGTTTTTTTTTGCTGGTGCACAAAACGAGCCGTGCATGAACGTCACCTTGCTCAAAGAACAAAACCATGAACTCACAGCAAATTACAGTATTATTTTATTCTGGCCCCAAAAAAATATTTTGGCCCCATAAAAGAATTTCAGCCCCCCAAAATATTTTTTTACTATTTTACTAATTAAAATTAATTAGGATTTTTTTTGAAGAATTAAAAAATTTTTAATAACGTAATTCTTTTTTTTAATTTTAAATTTAATTTGTTTTTTGTCGTCTTGAATCCACAAAATACTTTTTTGGGGCCAGAATAAAGCATTGCACAAATTACATACCTGCAAATCAGTGTGACTTCTGCTGTTGTTTTTGGGAGAGCAGTTCAGATAGGCTTCACTTTGGCAAGTGCATCTTCATAGCAAAGTTTGTTCATTTTCTTCTTTTTTTGCTCGACATATTTAGTATGGATTAAAATATTAAGAAAGAAACCACGCAACGTACAACTATGACAGCCGTTGAATAGCACGCGCACTAAATTCCCCGCAGCACTGATTGGCCAAGCAATGTAGTATGATCCTCTGCAGCAAGTGATGGCCAAGCGGGGCGTGTCATCACGACTTTACACAAGTGTGTCTTTACCTCCGCAGCAGAGGCTCCTCCGAACCCCTGAGACCGACTCATCGAACCCCTGGGGTTCGATCGAACCCAGGTTAAGAACCACTGTCTTAGAGAATGGATGTCTCCTCAGATGCAGCAGAGGCAATTTAGATATAAACAGGAGGGATAATTTTGTAGATCATTAGTTGTGCTGTGAGATACAATGTGAGCTCATTAAATGAGAGTCAAAATAGCCATTCCCCAGTTAGAAAAAGCCTGCTGCAGTGCCTATAACAACTCAGTGGAGGAAGGTGTGAAAAGTAATCATTCATAACTTAATGAACCTCTGTAAAAAAACAGTGGATTTCAACACGTGAATTAATATATTTTTATAGGTTAATAGGGAACCAGAAGCAGCAGGAACTTTCTCACACAAACCAAAACAGATAAAAACACCAAGTGGTGGTTATTATTGATAGTTTTATATGACAACATCATTGGGCAAAAAATGGTTTTTGGTTTGCAACATTGTTGCCTTCCTGTTAAAAGCTCTGTGCTGTTTTGTTTATAGTATTCACAGTGGTTATAATATATCATCATTATATAAATGTATAATAACTAAATTGAATCAAATTGACATAGACATAACAACGGCACTGTGAAGACAACCTTCTGAAAACTAAGTCACAATTTGACAAAATTCATGGAAAAGTCTCAATTATGTCTATTGACGTGTTCAACGATGCAACATTTTAATTTGGCTTGTAGAATTTTTGATGTTTCCAGGTTTCCTTGAGCTAATTTTACCTTAAAAGTAGTTTTGCAAAGTTTATGTTTTTGAAATTGTTAGTTTTGTATGAGCAGTGCGTTTCCGGAAGTGCTTCCTCTGTGTTGAACTGATGAACTGTTCTGTTAGTTCTCGTATTATTTATTTATTGTGTTTTTTAATTAATTTCAGTTAGAATTATTACTTTCTGTTTGTTGCAATAGTGCTGATATCATTGCTAACATCACACAATATTGTTGCGATCGTAAAGTACTCAACTGGGAAGCAAAACTAACAATAGACAATAAAATGCCTAAAATTGGACAGAGGTGCAGTACTATGGACTGTAGAAACAAATTCAGCAAAAGTGTTTCATTATTTTTGTACAAACTTAAGAAAAGAAAAAACATCAACCAAATAAATTGTTGCAGTTCATTACATTGATATATTCAGCAATGTGAATTTGATTCTATATGTTGTGTTTTCTGTTCTTGATCTTTGTCCCACATGTACAACAAGTAACTTTATTTTATTTGGCTCTCTTCGCCATCAAAGCAATTTAACTTAGATTTGCTCACATAGAATAAGCTATTATGGGCTGTAGTAAGAAAACATATGTACAAGATGTCAGCACATAGCAAACATGTCAGCTTAAAAAACTAAATTTTACTGCATTCCTGTTTTTTCCTTAATTTCCTGCTATTTGTTTTATAATACTTCCAGATTTTGAATGGAATCAGGTATTCAGGCTGTCCAATTCCTTATAGCATTTTTAAAGCAGAAATATTTAAATGATAAGGCCAGGAAAAAAAATATTTCTGTCCAGATTTTACTGCCAGGTGCCCCAGCACTCTTTGATTAGTGGGAAAGTGATCTGTCAGTACCCACACATGTTACGAGAGTTTTTTTGTTTCACCCCAGAACCAAAGACTAAAAGTTATAATCATCGTTTGGCAACTTAGAGAAGTATGAACTGTACCATCAGACATCAAAATTCACCACATAGGAGATGAGCAGGAATAAGTGTCTGTTCTTTAAAGGGTTAAATCTGACTAAATGTATAGTTTCTAAGTATGTGATCAAGGAGATTTTCTGGAGATAAAATACTCAAATAAAAAAACACATACACACATTTGAAAAAACAACATAGGAGGCATACATCAGCTGTGCTGCTTACTTAAAAAGAAATGTTTGCATGGAAGCAACAAAACTTTTTTTCTTTCTTTTGTTTAACTACCTCGGTGTCTCTGCCTTACACAGAAAATCAAACCCTGAGCCAGGCACAATGCCAGCCTTCATCATGAACAAGCAAAACCTCATTTTAACTACATCCAGGTCTCAGAGACTCAGTCCCAGAAAAGACAGAAATTTCAGAATACACAATACTCTACCTCCTGTACCTTCATGTTTTACAAAACTGTTCACCTTCCCTGGTTGCTCATTGCAATGTCTTGTTATGCTTTCTAATAAAACATAGAAAAAACAGCAAGTTTTCCACTATGCAAGTCATCACTGTCAGGTTTTGTCTGGGTTCGGTCATGCTTGCTGCACATCCCCACTTCCTGTAGCTTGATGTCAGGTTTCTGTCAGTCTCTCACTGCCGAGCAGAGAACAAACTGAGGTTCTGAGCGTGGGAGAAAAGCAGCGCAGTGGGAGCAGCAGAGGGTGCTCGCTGATTCTCAAAAACCACAAGCAGAAACTTTTTTCTTTTGAGCAAGTTTAAAGAAAGAAAACAGGAAGCTTTTAGAAGTCAAGATACCAACAGCTTTAATGTTCTGCTCTGGACAGTTCACGTCGACTTCTTCGTGATTTATAGATGCAGGTTGAGACTGTTACCTGTGGGAGTGGGGGTCTTACAGTTTTACGCTAATGGAAAACTTTGGTAGGATATGCAGTCAAGCTAAGTAAAAGCATTTAAAAATTTTACCTGAATTAACTTGTCAGTGTGATGAAAAGTGCAGGAATTAAACAGGGGTTCAAAGGTGTGGAGCTGTGGAAAAATGCCTTTAACTTCCATTGAAATTTCTGTGAAACTCATTTTTAAAGCACCATGACAGTAAATACAGCCAGGGGTAAACTAAACACATCCCCACTATTCAGTAATGTATATAATTATATTAAACAGCAATACACTGAAGACCTACAAGAGGTGAAATGAATTCATCTTTACCGTCCATTAAATGCTGAAAGCGTAAATATCTGAAAAAAAAAAAAAAACAACCAAAACAAACAAAAAGAAAAACAAACAGCACAACATTAAATGAGTTGTTAATGAATAAATCTTGAACTATTATTTTTCATTCAGGTACATGCTGAAGAAATTTCTGGCAACAATGGTTATGTGGAGCTCTCCTTCTGTGCTAAGAAGCTGGATGATAAGGTGAGAAGAACCACACTTGTTTAACTAAATATGGGTGAAAGCATTACAAATCACAAGAGCTCAGATAATAATGCACTAATATTATACTATTACGATATTGGCCACTTCTCCATTACCACTTCATAGTCAGAAATACTGTATAATAAAGTGATTATGGCAGTATCAATGTCAATACAACAATCTATAAATCAAATTGCAACCCATCTCTTGTTGTCAGAAGGGAAATGTGTTTTGCTGCTGCCATTTTAAGGCGGGATGTTACTGACCTCAGCTGCTCCGGCCCACACATGTTCAAACTCTGCCCTGGGCACATTTCAATCAAAAAGGCAGCGGGAGCTCACATCTACTTACAATTCTGGTGATTTCAAGTCACACTGAGTTCTCTGGAAAAGGCCCTGGGAGAGCAGCTTCATGGAGTGACCTTGATTCCTAAAGGTGCAGACAGCGAGACAGCAGGTGCATTTTTGCTTTGGAGTTGCGGCAAGAAATTTGCAGCAGCTCTGACAGGGAAATTTATTCAAACGCTTACATGAGGCCAGCAGTGATGAAAAAAGCATACTTGATATGAAGCCCAGCATTTCTTTTCAGAAAAAAATGTCATTTTAAATTCTGAAGAGGTCACCTAATGCTATTACCTTAACTAAATTAATTACTTCTGAAATTTCAAAATATACCTCTAAAACACTGAGGTTCACCTTCACAGTTATTTAGTCTGACTTGTTCATGCAGTTTCTTGCTGTTTACTGCTTGTACTATGCTGTTTTGTGTTGAGTCAGAATACAGAGCAGGTATACATTGGAGCAATCATCACCATTTGTCTGTGCAAAAAAGTTAGCAACAAACCTGAATGTCAGCAGTGTTTGCTTGTTCTGCAGTTGCTATTCAAGCAATCTGAGGATTTTTGTTAGATAAGAGAGTTAGAGAGCAAGGAAGGAAGTAGGAATCAAAATGGCAGATGTGACTCACCATCTCTAGAAATGATTTTCCAGTTATCTTTTTTTTAAATTTAAACAAAAACTGTGTCACTAAAGATGACCTTGTGAATTACAATGAATGGTGATGTTGCAAATTTTACCGCTCAGCTGTGAACAGGTGCATGCTTATTCTTGCCACTTACTCCACTAATAATACAGCAGTAGCAGAGCGGGAAGAGGTAAACAGCAGATGAAACCAGAGGTGATCATTACACTGATGCTGAAACATTAGAGAAGGCGAGGGCAGCTAAATGTGATGTAAACTTCTAAATTATCTTTAGGTTCCACTTTGTTTTTTATTTGATACTTAGCCTATTACAATTAAAGGACTGCTATTTTACTTTTATGAATGAACATTAATACTGTTTGGCTTGAGATCATGTTTAAAGTTTTGACATTCTTGTAGAAAATTAAAAAGGAAATTCATTATTTCTAAAATAAATAGCTCAAAAATTAAGTTTTCCATTAATTTTAAATAAATTGTTCTTTTTCCGGGTGATGTTTGTCCTGTTGCCTGAGATGGTGACTTGAGCTTTACATTCAGACTTGAGTTACACTGAAGTTGCTAAAATAAAGGCTCAGTTTAGATTTTTAATAACCAGGAATGACCCCAAGAAAGTTTATAACCAACAGCTCTGGCAGCTGCTGCACTGCTTTGCATTATGAAGCTATTAAAGCTTCATAATAATCTGTCCATGTTAGCGGTGGCTCCATAATAGTGACCGCACAGATGTCTCTTCAGCTGAACGTTGTATTAAATGACTTTATGTTCTTCATTCTAACATTCAACATTCTCTGTCATTTCTTGCTGCACTACTCCTTACTTCCATTGCATTTAATAGCATGTTTACATGTATAGTGTGGTAAGAAAGAACAAAGATTAGCAGATACAAATCTTTAAAAATATGACACGTTAATCTCTATTACTTGTCTTTCTTTGACAAGAAATGTATTAATTTATTTACTCACATTAGATAAATGTTTTTCTTAATGTAATTAAAAAAACATTTAGAGCAACAAATGACAGCTGTTTGCAAATTTAATTAAATGTTAAAACATTAAAACTGCTAAAGTTGGCAATAAGGAGAAGAAGTAAAGGATTTGCTCTCCTGACCCACACCAACATAAGCGGCATATGTAAAATAGATTCATGAATTTCATGAGGAATCATTTCTTTCAGTCAATGGAAACTTGAGACTGGACTTTGACTTGAAGCAAAACTTGGACTTATGAACATTTCTGCTAGTAGCACATCTTTTCTACATAACTTGGTGCAAATTCACAAAGCTAATTGTTCAAGTTAGATATATGCAAACGTCTAACTTAACCCATAATTTATGGATCTTATTTGGCCTTCTGCATATAAATGAAATTCGGTCGTTCCGCTGCTTGTTAAGGGTTAAATTAGGGAGCCTGACCAGATAATGACACCATCCACTAATGCAGTCCACTCATATTGCTGAACTCTTCCAATATTCTATTGCTGCCTTTTAAAATAAGGAATGTAAAACCTTATTACTGTCATTTCCAACAAAATGTTTCACACACATTGGTAAATAAACACAGCCTTATTCTGCTGGTAATGTTGGAGTTTTTCTTGTCAGACTGGTGCCTGAAGCTCCCTGAACAGTGTTTTTCTCAGGTGACCATTTCTATGCTTGTAGGTGAAGAAAGTACAACTGCAATCTGACACGAAAGTAGGTGGAGATTATCTGTATCTTCTGGATTAATTGGCACATTTGCATCTGAGTATATTTAGTACAATCTGCATGATAAATCAGCTTCAGAAATAAATCATGCAGTCCCTGCAAAACATTCAAACAATTGGATCGATTGCACTGCTTTGTGGTTTGTCTATGATGTGGAGCATATTTGTAACATGTATTGTAAATTCATTGTGAACAGTTGATCAAATGGCCAACATCATTCTGTCAATCAGAATATATGATTCTTGAAAAATTGATTCTGAATAAAAAAATGTGTAGAAACCTTGTTTCCAAATGAACGGCAAGCAGAGATATTAAAAACATATATCTTTTAAAGACAGTCTTTTTTTTGTCTGCTGCTAAAAATTTAAAACCTTTATAAACACCTACCATATATTTTAGAGTAAATGTGTGTTCAAATGCAAAAAAAATTCCCAACATCTAAATCCATCGAAAATTGAAATCTCAAATCCTGATTCTACAAAAATATGAGGTTTTGAGATGGAGAGTGTATGAATCTTAAAAATGAGTGAACTTAAAGAAGAACCTGAGACACATCTTCACACTCAGACTGGTTTGAACATTTTGGTTTATGACTTAATGTTGTTTCTGACCCCTGACCTAAACTTAATCCTGAATCTTATCATACTGGTAAGCCTGTCCTAATAATGAAGGTAAATAATGATCTCCAGTTCAAACCACAAATGTCCCATTTTGTGATGCATTATCTTACTAACTAATGGTGGCACTTTAGACATTTCTCCACAAACACCTGCATTTAATAGTTAAATCATTAAAACTGTTAACTTTCACCTTTTTTCCAGTTGTATTACTTCATCCTAAAGCATTTTCAAGCAGATCAGAAGGATATGGGCTGTTGAACAGAGTTTAATTATGGATTGTGGTAGCTGGTAATGATTAGCATTAATGTCATGTTAGCCAGAGATTAAATGACATGCATTTCCCATCAGCCCATGGAGCTGTAGCCCAATGGCCACTGGTTGCGATGGCAACGCAGAAGTGATACTACAGCTCAGCATTTTTATTTTTCACATTTATTTTCCCTCCTACCCCTCAGGAGACCTATCTGGCTAATGTGGCGGGAAATGCGTCCTTAACTGTCTCCTGGCGTGTACACACAGCCACACAAACATACACACTATCAGACGTACACAACTGTAATTATTTGTTTTCCTCCCTGAAGAAACAATTGACCTAAATAATCTGCATAGCTGCGGCTCTCAGTCGCCTTGCAGACGAGATAATAAGAGGCCACCACAAATACTGCTAAAGCATGCCAAATGTGTCATGCATTTATATTTGAGCAGGTTTATTTAGGTTTATTTACCTATGATGTAAGCCACAGCTGAGCTAATTTGATTACCTGGAACATGATGAAAGGTAAAAAAAATATCTAAACAAGTGAATCTTGAATATTAAGTTGTTAAGTAGATTACAGGGCTGCTCAGATTTAGTTAGAAAAAGAGCAGAAGCTAAATATAAAATCAAACTAACAAAATTTTATTTCACTTAAAAATAATAAGTTCTCAGATCTGAAGATGGTGTACGTTGTGGGCAATAAACTTTATATGTGCGTCTTCGCCTTCAGTCAGTTCATCTGTAAATTTCTCTTTCATTTCATGCAAACTTTCCAACAACCTCTGAATAAGTATTCAGAGCAGGAAATTAATCTGTCAGCTACCATTTCTGTGTCTTGCAATTTTAAGAAAAATTATCCACATCCTCACTAAAATTTAAGTTCATCGTTTTGCTGTTGCTTCACTCCTCCACCTAGTTTTATGATTTATGCTGCAGGTTTTGTGTCAAGATGCCTAAAATCAGAAGGACTGAACGTTTTAGCCGGAGAGAAGAAATAATCATTAAACTTCAGTGCTGCAGTTTGTGAAACTATCCCATTAACTGTGTGAAATATGCTGTAGATCAGAGTTTGGAAGTGATCATTTGTTCTTATGCCAAACAGAACTTGATCACCAATTTAAAAGGCAAAAGCTAGGAAACAACAAATTACTGACGGTGTTTTAGAAATTGATTTCTGAGAAATTTCGCATCAAGTCTAACATAAACCACTAGACTACCAGTTTTCTTGTGTCTTCTGTCACAGGATCTCTTCAGCAAGTCAGACCCATTTCTGGAAATATTTCGAATGAATGATGATGGAACAGAACAGCTTGTCCACAGAACTGAGGTAGTCAGTGCATTTTGGATTAATCTTGCATTTTGGATTAATCTCACTTTGGAGTTTACCCTACAGCTATGATAAGTACTGTCCTTTGTTTAATTAAGAATCACAAAGAGTAGCAAGATTAAATGTCAAAAATAATGCTAGAAA
Source organism: Alfaro cultratus (assembly GCA_903066825.1). NCBI lineage: Eukaryota > Metazoa > Chordata > Actinopteri > Cyprinodontiformes > Poeciliidae > Alfaro > Alfaro cultratus. Next base: position 60,452 of record CAEFZX010004971.1, on the reverse strand, counting down.
TTACAGCAGGTATCTTTTTTATTGATGTGACAATGACTACTATTAAGATCAGAAACACAATGCTAATTTTCACATTTTATGTTTGTTGAATAGAATTTCCAGTGGCACCAAAGTGGTTGGGCTACATCATAGAGGGAAATGTGTAAAGCTGTTTTATCATTACGGTTCTGGTTGTCATCATCCTAACAGGTGATAAAAAACAACCTGAATCCAGTGTGGGAGCCCTTTAAAGTGTCACTCATATCTCTGTGCAGCTGCGACGAAGAGCGGAAACTCAAGGTAATCCTCAATGAGGGAACTCTAAATGTCCACAACTGCAGAGCTGAAAGTGTTTTTGATTTATATTTGATGGACACATATTTTTACACTGCCTGGCCAAATAAACAATAACAACAAAAAGAAAAAGCACAGCTTAATAAGACACAATGTATTTGGTATGTTTATGCAATATCACAAATTCATTTTAATGAAAAAATAAACTGTTGTTTGAAACCATGGTCAATGTGTGTATTAATGCCCTCTGAAGAGCTTGTTTATTGGGAACACAATGTGACTGAACCTGCAAGTGAAACAGCCCCACATTAAAGCACTGCCCACGCAGCTTGGAGCAGTAAACACCCAGCATAATGGCTGCATCACTCAGCCCGCTGCTCTTGTTGGGGCTCATAAAGCGCATGACGTTTTTACAGTTTTTTGTGTCATTTCTGACATGATCACCCTAGATTCTTTTTCAACCATTTTTGTTTTTTAATCTAAATATCACAATTTAGTACTATTGTTTATAGCTTAGTCATGCACTCAACAAAAACACATGTGAACTCAAAAAGCTTTTATTTTTAAATTTACTTTTTTTTTTTTTTTTGCCTGAATCCAGTGTGAGACTCAGAAACATTATGCCCAATTAAGTCATCAAAACATATATCCCAGCATATGTATATTAAAGAAACTGCTGTTATTTCGGAATATACAGTCAAATAAGGACATGGCAGGTCTTTAAGGCATTGCTAAGTAAAATCAATGTAAACATTTTAAATTAAAATGATTTCCACATAGCTATATGTGTTTAAAGAATGCAAAGCTATTCACTGCCTCAGTTCTTGCTTTCTTTCTTTGGTCAGGCGATGCGCTGTGTAATTACTGTATTTTTCAGAGCCAAGCTGAGGGAGTAAGCAGTGTTTTTTGTGTGTCATAGTGCCTAGTGTGGGATTATGACTCCAGAGGAAAGCATGATTTCATCGGCGAGTTCTATGCCACATTCAGGGATATGCAGAAAATTTCCAGTGGAAATAAGGTCAGTGAATTTAGAGGCAAAACGGAGCAGAGGGAAGTAGAGGAGAGGAGAGTCGGCTGTGTAACATTTCCAACATGCCTCTCACTTCACGCTGCTGAAATCTATCTGACATGAACCAAATGTTACGGTGCTTTTATGTCATTAGAGTGCATTACTCTGTTGATATTTTTGTTTTTTATATATTTTTTTGTCTTTCACTTGGTTTTTTGAAGGTTTCGTGGGATTGTGTGAATCCTAAGTACAAACAGAAGAAGAGAAACTATAAAAATTCAGGAGTTGTCATTCTCAGTAACTTGAAGGTAGGAATCAGCTGCAGAAACATATTATATCAAAACAGTTCAGAAGAAGTGAAGATGTATCAGTCACTGTCTCAGCCTGTTGCCATCTAGGCAGCAGGCTAGATGGCAACTAAATGTAATTTGCACCATAAAACATGTTTTACCAACATAAAAGTAATTTAAAAGCAGATTTCTTCATACATTTGGATTCATTGTTTTTACAAGCAGTGTTATCTGTTTTTCCACATTACAGTCAATCCAGTTCTAAGTTTAATTCTGCTTTATTGAATCATGCATCCTGTTAGCGTAGGTGATCATTCTGTTGCAGATCATAAACCTATAATGAAATCTGTCCTGAGGATTGACATGATGGAAATGTTAATTTGTTTTGTTTTCCTTTCAGCTTCACAGAGTCTACTCCTTCTTGGATTACATCATGGGAGGATGCCAGATTCATTTTACGGTGAGCTGCGCAATCCGTATTTACAAGATGCAATTTTCACATGGCTACAGAGTGGCATAATTCTGCAAAGTTATCTAGATTTAACAATATTTACACATTTTCTGCATTAGGAAAACGCAACATGTTTTGTACTAACTGCTGATAGCACTTTTTTTGATCTATGTGTAGTGCTACTTTCATTGTTAGTAGCCTCAGGGCGATACAGAAAATTTTTCGATTTTGTGACCTTTGCCCTCTGTAAAGCTTCTTCTCCTTCTGTTGTTGCTGGGTGTGGTGAAAGCAGCTATTTGCATGTACAATGTATGGGAACTATAGCTTTGTCAGCTTATGTAGGAGTAAAATATTGAAGAATTTACCTTTGAGCATAATTTGTTCCAATAAATTCAAGATTATTCTGGTTTTCCTTATTGCTAAAATATTTTTTCGCAAACAACATGAAGGTCTGCCACGTGTACCAATAATAGGTTCTGTCAAACAACACCCATATTAATATTTGTAAATCAATCAGTGTAGCTATCTAAAGCATAATCTTTATCAAGGACCTTTCCATTGAGCAATCTACCTGCAAAAAAGCACAAGTAGACAGTTGTAAATTTCTCTGTTTATTCATAATCATAATAAATTACAGTTCAACTAAAGATTAATCAATAATTACAAACAATTTTCTAGTGTTAAACAGAGCGAAACAAATATAGGTACAATAAGATAAACACTAACAAGCAACCACTCTGACACCAACTATCTGTCGGTGGATTTAACATGACTACATCATGAGCTTTTTTGACTTCTCAAATTTGCAAAATCAGTTTATTCATTTTCATATTTTGACATTAACATGAATTAAAACTGAAATGGGTAGAATAACTTAGAATGTTTCTCATATTTGAGCGGTCCCTTGCTGGAACTTGTGTGAATACGATGTCTTGACTACACCTGTGGTTTTAAGTGGACATTTTAGAGGAACACTTATTCTGTCACATTTGTGACACACCTACTTTGTCATTTCTTCCTCTCAGGTCGCTATTGACTTCACGGCATCCAATGGAGACCCCAGGAACAGCTGCTCATTGCACTACATTAACCCGTACCAACCCAATGAGTACTTAAAGGCCCTGATAGCCGTGGGCGAGATCTGTCAAGACTATGACAGGTTTGTCAATCTTCAGCTTCTTGGAAAAGTCTCTCGGGAACAAGTTTTTGGATTGAAAGCTATTTTAGTGGGAGTCAGTAAAATGTGCAACTCCATGTAAACCTCAGTAAAACGGACAGTAATGGAAATTGTCAGCTTTCCCACTCACTAGTTTGTGATTCAGCTTCCCCAGCTAAGTGTTACTCAGCAGCTTATTTAATTAATTTTTGAATGTGCTGACATACTTTCAATAGTTCTCAGAAACATTTGAGTTGACATCCTCAGCAGCTCAAATATGTCACAGAGTTAAACTTCCTATTAGGTAATGGATAAAAAAGGTGCAATGTGGAAGACTATAGAAAATAATCTTTGGCCTTCATTGCATTAGATATTCATAATATTTTTAGGTGTTTGCCTGCAATTGAGGCCAACAAAAACGTTGACCTGGCTTTCTAGATGATGTTTTTTGTGATACTTTATCCTTTTTATCTTCTTCTAAAATTTCCATTAATTTATCAACTTTCCATCTGCCCAGAGAAAAAAAGACCTTTCTTGCTTAGCAGCTCCCAGAGCGTAATTTGTGCATATTTCTCCATCGTTGCATTTTATTTTCACAAAACAAGACAAAGTAAAGGTTAAGATATTTTTCTGAAGGTGGACGCTAAAACACTGGAGCAAATGAATATGCATGTGGTTACAGGTTTTCTTTTTGTCTGCAACTAGAAAATCAACAGGCGGATACGCAGCTGCTGTCATTTTCCTTTTACAGTACGGCCAAATAATGTTCTGATATGACTTCTATTTGTTATCTTCTTATCTGTTACATACCGACTAAATACATCTTTTTACATGATGTGTTATGGTTCAAGCCACAAGTCAGATGCAGATTAAGAACCGGTTGGTGTTTCTGTGTTTGTCAGACTGACAGATTGTTTGAATAAACTTTGACTAGAGGTGGAAAGGGAAATTAGTGAAAAAACATATCTGGTGTAAATGATCTAAAACAGGCAGGTTTAAGTATATGAATTGTATAGCAGTTTTGTTAAACATACCAATTAAAAAACCTTGAATAAAAATTAATAATCAAGGAATTTCATGTGGTAGAAGCAAACAAACTTGTTGAACTTTTCAAGTAACAACTTCCAGGGGCTGTGTTTAATGGTAAAGTATTTGTTTTTTTTTATTTATGTCCATTATTCTTTTTGTTTTAGAAAGATTTAGATGTTGTGTGAGCTGACAGCCTAACTGTGTGCATACTTTCTCTCACAGTTGTAGCTTTCAGCAGCAGTTGCAGTGACTGGTTCTCCTTCTTAGTCTGCATAGGCTCATTACATCGTACTCCAGATAAGATAGGGGCTGACACCAGCATAGCAGGCACTTCAGACAGAAGTGGGAGGCAGGGGAACATCAGCAGGGTGTCAAATCTGATGTAAAATAAGTAGAGGTGCATCATGAAGCCAGATATTTCTGCATTTGTATGTTCAAAATAAGGTGAGACAGCTGATTGGTTAATATTTGCTTTTCATTAAACAATGTTTGAAAAAGACTACTTACAGACCTGTGGGTAGTTAATTAACAACAGTTATACCTAGAATGATCTGATTTGGAGAGCGATCCGATCCATCTGTCAGAACTAAGCCAGATGAGGCTTAATTCTCTGACTACTGATTTATGCAGCTCCTCCTATTGAATATCAGGGGAGCACTGTCTTGCTAATTATAGCATCCGAGAGATAGAAAACCTGCCTGGTAATGTTCAGCCGATCCTGCTAGCGTTATCCTTCAGATGTTCATATGAACTCATCATACATAGAAACATGCCTGTGGGCTAATAGGGACTGCAAGTGTAGGAGGCCCTTCCCTTTAAAGTTGGAATTGTTACTGTGGTGTAAAGAGTAGGTGTGGAAACCTTTTAGCCTTTAGTGAACATAGGTGATGTGGGATTTTTGAGTCCTTGCAGAGGAGTGCATGATGGAGCTGGAGTGACTAGTTTTTTGTCTGTGTGGGTAGAGACTCGTTTACCTCTCTGAGAGGGTTGTTACACTTGCTGCATCTCCATGTGGTTCCTCTCTGGTGCCGACAAAATGAGATGAGAAGGATCACTATGTACTTGACAGTAAAATTTACAATGAACACGACTTTGAATAGTCTTTATTGCTGTCTTGTTCTGAGGATGTAGCATGCCCCTACAAACCACAGAATATCCCTCGTTCCCATATAACAGAGCACAAAAAGGAAGTAATGAAAGCTTTTTACATCTATCCATCCATCCATCCATCCATCCATTCATCCATCCATACATTCATACATCTATGACTTGTTGACTAACACTGCTGCCATATCCCTCATGTCTAAACTGTTTACTTACATCAATAACTGAGTAAAAAGCAGAGCCCACTCATATCCCCAGAATATAAGTGTCTTTCTTTTCTCTGAGCTCATTGTGTTTTGGCTCCAGTGATTCTATCAGTGCACTTATTTCAATAGTGCAAATAGTAGGACAAGTCTAGAACTGGGTGAATGACAACGATTTGAATTCATGAAATTTTGTGTCCACAATAACTTTTTTTCACCTTTTCTATCCATTCATCTGACCAATTATTTCTGTTAAGGTTGTAGGTATATGAGTTTACAGACAACACACACATTTACTAACTTAAAATACAAATTTGTTATGAGCTTGTACTTTACATCTACTGACACTGCTAATGTGGTATTTGCTTAGCAATCATGCACATTTGTGTTTTTTTTTTGTTTTTTTAGTTTTTTTAGAAAAGATGCAACTCAGTTTGGGTCTTTTTAGTTTTATGAAATCCTGATATTACAAACTATTTCTCAAGTAATTTAGTAATTTTGTCCATTTAAGTCAAATACTCAAGTTAATGGGTCCTCTTGATTTGATTTATTAGCAACACCAAACGTACAGTGTGGGCCAGAGAAATCCTATGCATGAAAATTTTCTCTTCCACCTCCCATTATTTAATAAGTAGGCTATAGTTCCACTTGATCCAAAACCAAAAACATTTTTTTTCCTCATTCAGTCTGTTTGAAATGTCAATAACAGTGAGAGTAAAACCTCTATTTAGTGGAACTGTTTTATTTGGATGAAAATGGATCAAATTTCAGTTAAAAAAATGTAAATGGATTGACGTCTGTGGGTTTCTGGGAAGCATTGTTACAGAAATGCATTTATGTCTCGACACAATACACTGCATTAGCCAGAGCCAGTGGAAAGGTTGAATGAAAGAGAAGAACCTTTTTACTCATCTAGATGTTTCTTTCAGAGAAAAACGGTAACAAACACAAGGTCAAAGCACATTATTTTCCAAGCAGTGATAGAAAAAAAAGAGATCCAATTATCCAGAAACCACGGAGATGTGCTCTTACATTTTGCAGCCATTGTAAATAACGGACAATCCAAACTACCAGATGACAATTTGCGGCAATAAAAATAAATCCAGTCTCTTAATTTTGTTGCTAATATAACACAAAAAACTACCAGCAGATAAAGTAGATACAATGGTTTAAAACTAAAAAAATGATCAGTTTGAAGTTAATTTACTTGAACGTTATCAGACTGCTCACTCTGCAAGTCATCTCTCTGCCAATGTTTATGCAAGCCAGCATCCATCACAGCTAATCAAATGCTTGTGATATCTGAAAAGTTGCCTCAAAGCAATATTACCCACTCCAATAGCAATCACAACCATGAAAAAAAAACCTAATCACCTGCTTACATGGTAAATTTTATTCAGGTACTTCATCTGCTCTAACTGAGTTAAAGATATCTTCTCCAGTGTTTGTGCCCCAAACTATGATTCTTCAGAGCGTGTGATGGTATTTGTTATCTCTCTGAACTGGAGAATGTGGAGAGTTACTTTGTCATAAGGGGCATGAAATGAAGTCAATGCATAGATAAAAGAAGCGACCATTAGAAAAGCTGTCTGTAGGCAAACTGTCACAGATGCGATGGAAAAGAAGATGTGACAGCTCTGTTCTTTATCTGAAAGTGTCAAATGTAGTTTTATTTCAGTAATTTGGAGGATTTTAACATAGTTTTCCTGGTTTATTGTAAATCAAAACCATCCAATATCTATCTATTGCTGCTTATGTCTGTGCAGCAATGCATGGGGTCTGGGAATTGATCCTGAGGGTCATCAGGTGAGAGGTGGGGTATCACCACGGACATGCTCCAAATCCAGTCCTTGAGAACTATTATCCTACAACTTTTAGATGCATTCTTTCTCCGTCACACCTGAATCAAATGAATGGCTCGTTACCAGGCACTGCAGAGCTGAATGGCCTGGTGATGAAGAGAATCCAGCGATTTGATTCAGGTGTGTTGGAGCAGGAATGCATCTGAAAGTTGCAGGATAGTAGATCTCAAGGACTGTACTTGGCCACCTCTGCTCTAGAGAGACAAACATTCACAAACACCCTCATTTCTAAAGATTTTGTAGAGTGGACAGTTGAGCTAATAGACATTTCTTGGGGGGGAGGGAGAGGAAAACAAAACTTGGATGGAATTTTCAAAGTAAAAACTTTTAAATCATTTAAATAGAGTCTGGAGTTTCACACTAAGTTTCAGTTTCAAAGTACTTCTCTCTCATCTAATCATCTTTACCTCAGTCATACACATCTTCTTTCCCTGACCATTAAGGCAGCACCTTATTAAGAAGTGAAGTGGTTTTCTTTATTATTGTTGCATTTTGCAATGATGATGTCATTTGCAATAAACCCACCTTTTTCTCAATTTTCTCTGTCATTACAACACTTCCATAACTTTCTGTGACCTTTTGCATTTGGAGTGCTATCAAGGGTAACGGGCTTGTGAAGCTCCATCCAGCAGGCTGAATATATTATTAGCTTACTAAACATGAATAGCCAATACATGCGTTGTTAGCATTGCATGCACTAATTTTGCAGTTTTCAATACTTTGTGCAGCCCTACAGAACAACTTCCTCACTCTTCCTCACAACCACTTCTTTTCTCTGAATCAACTGTTTCTGAATTTCAGTTTATATGAGGGTTTTTGAAGAAAATGCAGCTCTGTTTTGTTAAGTTTAATCTGTCCATCTTACATTCTAATTTGACTGGATCACAAATAAATTCAGTTCTTTATCCTCTTTTGCTCCCGAATGAAGGATTTTTTGTTACACAAATATAAAGGATGACCAAAGCTTGTGATATTGATAGAGAGAAACCTGCACACTCGACCTTCACTGCATTTAGATGCTACCTGGATCTTCATCAGGTCAAACATCTGAACAGCAATAAGAAACGCCTATAGAAAAAATTAACTGAGATCATTTTATAGTCCTTCTTTGTTCCTACTAGTATCCATTTCACACATCATTAATTTTTTTGCTAAGTTGACTTCACATTTGGAGGTTCTAAATTGACTAAGTCGTGTGTTTTCTGACAGACAGGGTTATTTAATTAACAAAGGTACTCTACAAAGAGAGTTTTAGTGTTTGAGACTGAGAAAATGGGATACGAAGAGAAAATTTTGACAGCATGACTGAAAAGAAACCCAGTACTGATTTATCGTATTCACTTGGTTTGAAGCTGTGTTAAAAACAAAGCAGCAAAATTCAATATTCGGGAAATGAAAGAAAAGGTCTTCAAAACATGATTTGCTTTTTCATTACATTTTTAAAGTCTTTCATGCAAAGAAAACCAATAAAATCAAGATCTAGAACAGATGATATGCACTCTGGTGTAAGCTCAAGGGCATCTTATCAGTCAGTTTGGTCATTCAATGCATTCATGCTCCATAGTTAACTCACACTTTTAAAGTAGGCATATCAAAAGCAAAAAAAAAAAAAAAAACATACAGATTTTAGATAAAAATTTGCTGCCATCCTGGCATAATTCTCCTAGAAGTGTTCTATGTTTGATTTATTTCATCAATAACATCTTGCATCTTTTTTTACATGATGACTCTGAAGTAAAAGTCATAAAAAACCCCGTATTATTTGTTGTTGTGTCTTCAGAATATGATTTTATATTTGTTTCATGGTAACATTAATATGTTTGGAGTCTTTGTGCAGAAATTACATGTTATGTGCAAACTGTAGGACACATTTTTAATTTTTAATACATACTAAAAGGATGTAGTAAAAGCATAATTTTAGGATGATGCTGTACTCTAATTTTATCCTGACTCATGAACACTTATCAAAACAATGCAATACATGAGGAATCAAAATTGTAAAACAGGTGTACAAAACAGAGCCAGAAAATTATTTTAAAAACATATAAAACTATTTGCTTTAATTGTATAGAAGGGAAGTTTTTTTTGTGCTAAATTCAATAATTTAAATGGTGTCATAATAACAAGGGTGAGTAATATTTGAATGGTGCTGTGTGTTATTAAACCGTCATGTGGGTGACTTTTGAGAGAGTTTAAATACATGCTGTCAACAGATAGGAGAGAACTGTGTCAATAGTTGTTGTTATTCTCCCTCTACATGCAGTATGTGGAAGTGGAAGTGCTCTAGTGGTTCTGTTATTCTGGTACTTTATCAGAAAGCAGTAAACAGACAATGGACATATTTTAATCTTCAAATTTAAGCCACCCAATTCAGTAGACTGGAAATATATATTCACTATCTTGCAATGAGGGAGTCAGCCCAGACTTTGAATTTGTATTGTTATTTATTCACAATTCTGTTCCCTGGCCTTTGACTGGGGGGCTGCCTCCAGCACAGCAGTCTCTCGCAGTTATATCAACTCATGCAAATGGTACAATGGAATATGAAGAGATGAAAGAGCGAGAGAAGCTCTTTGAACAGGTGCAATCGCTGGCTGCCGGGACCACGGGACTGATCCCAAACTGTTATTCAGGCTTTTATCGAGTTATGAAATGCAAACAAGCGTGGGGTGTGTCCTTGGAAATGTGAACAGATGGACACAATATTTTTTCACTGATTTTTGTCAAAACTGCAAAGTAATTCTAATTTGAGCTCTAATTAATTAAAGATTTTGCTTTTTGTGTTTAGTGACAAGCGGTTTTCAGCTTTGGGTTTTGGTGCCAGAATTCCTCCAAATTATGAGGTGAGTACGTCTGGTCATAAATTAGTTTTTTTAACCATCTATTCTAGCCCTACATCCCTCAACATGAATGGTGCATAATGTATGACTGTTTGGTACTCACTTTGAGGTTTGGTAATTTCCTTCACCTTGAGACTGAATGTTCACCAAGGTGATTTCCATGACCTACTTTGCGAAACACCTTGTCATTCTGTCAAACTTTCACATTTAAAACTAATTACTGAGTATAGTTTTATTCATGAGACCCTTGTCTTAAAATATCAAGCCATTCTGGGAAAATATCCTGTTCATCATGAACTGAAGTCGTAGGTTGTTGATGCAAAATTTACATGAGAATTCACAAGTGTGCGAGCGTATGTTTAAGAAAATTGCCCTTTAAGAACTGAAAGCGGTTTGCTACTCCAGTTATCACCCCGGGGAGAAAGCTAAACTGTGAGGAATAACTGTGCATGAGTGCACACACACACACGCCTTCACTTACAGATGAAACACTCCTCAGATAACATATCAAACAAGACCGACCTATGTTTAATGTAATATTGTAATCTGGTGTGTTGCACTAATAATTATCATTTCAATCGTGCAGAATTTGTAGGAGAGCAAATGCAAACTGAGTTTTTGAATTTTCCATGACAGTCCTCGCCTTTTCGGCGTCAAATTTGTCAGACTGTGTGCTGTTGACACATTGAGGTTGCTGTTGCCGTTGAATATTAATTTAGTCATTATACTAATCATGAACTGCTCTCTGAACTTAGAAGCTAGGAGCTCTTTTGCATTAGGTGTGCAGGTTTGATGGATGTGGGCTCTGACGTTCGTAATTATGGTTCATGTGTGCCGCAGCCACATGTGCTGGAAGACAGCTCTGAGGGGAGACTCTGTTCCACAACATTAGGACCAGCAGATTATATTTCTTATGGATATATCAGTGGCAGAAGATGAGTTGCTTTCCTTTTTCAAACCTGTAAACCAGAGTTTATCTCTCACTGCTGGAGAAACCTTTCTAATGGTCATTACTGATAGAAGTCTTAAATCATCACCCTCCGCAATACCAATGTTCTGACTGTGATGCAGCTACTTTTATGTATTTCGGCGATTCTCTAAAAAGTGCAACAGTTAACAGTGTTTTTGTCAGAATCCTCTACTATGAAAAAGTGACCTTTGCAGCCTTTGTGTAAAGTTACTGTCAAGTCAGGCTGTTTTTTCCTTCAGGGATCCTAGCAGACCTCAACCCAACACTTCTGACTGCATGTTGTTAAAAAATAACATTTGTATTGTCTGGTGGATTTCACTGCTTTGTGTTTCACACTGATAACCAGTAGATAGTACTGAATGCACATTAGTGATTTTAACATTTTTATGACTGCTGTTAGATCCATCTGCTGATTGCAAACTGTTGTGTATGTACTTATGTAAATCATTTGGTGTCTATGGCAACACAAACACAGCAGGTGCTTTATGTGCCCTGGTTGAAGTGGGAATACAAGCAGTTAAAACTGTGCTGTGATGTGACAGCACAGTTTGAGTGTTTTTTTTGCATAAGATGTATTTAGGGGACCAGAAAAAAACAGACTACACAAAACAAGAAAGTACAGTATAATCTTTAATTGATTAATTATGAGGACAATATATCTATATAAAGCAAAGACAAGAATGACTGCACTGCTTTCTGCTTTCATCTAAGAAGGTCAGATGCAAAATATGCTGTTAAGACAGATAAAAACTAAATCTACTTCCTTCTCATAAGCCAAGTTGTCATTCATGTTAAATTTCTTCACAGTTATTCCTTTTCTAAAGTCCTTTTTAAAAGCCTTTAAATAGGAGCCAGCTGGACAGGAATCAATTGTCAGTGGTCTGGCAGACAGTCAGGGCTTCCAGAAAAGACTGTTTCTAGTCAGTGGAAGCAACACAGTAGGGGGTTGCCAGTTAAAACACTAAGTGATAAACAGAATCCAAATGAAGTTTGGACGACAAGAATAGACCAAATAATTGAAAAAATTGCTAAGATTCCTTCACTGTAATCAAATCCAATACACAAAGCTAAAACCTGACAAAGAAGTAGAACAGTTTACACATCGTAAACCTTTTAAATCTCAAACATGTTTCACGTCCTTTGTGTTTCTCTTAACTAATACTATTTAGCACACATCCCAAATCAATAATACTGAAATAACAGAAGCACTTTTTCTTGTGCTCTGATTAACTTGTATGGATCAAATATGCTCTTTTCAATGTGTTATCAATTAAATTAATATAAGTTGAAAGATATTTGAGCAAAGCCCATTCAGTAAAAGACTGAACAGTAAAATGAGTGATGGTGTTATTGTAATAAGAAAGCTTTTAAAGTAGGAAATACAGTACATTCAATTTACTTGCACAATTTTTGCACAGTTTAGGATCAATCATTTCCTTTCTCTGTTTGCAGGTATCCCATGATTTTGCGATTAATTTCAACCCAGAGGATGATGAATGTGAAGGTAAGGAGTTCTCCACATGCTGATCCCAGAGAACAGGATGCTTTTTAAGGTGCAAGAAAACATCCGTAAATAGTTAGTTGAGAGAGCTCCTGTCTAATGTATTAGATAAATGAGTAGTCTTATTACCAGGTTTGTATAATTTAGCAAATATTTTATAATCAAAAATCATTAGGTTCAGGAATATTTGTGTTCATTGAACTTTTCCACATTTTGTACAGTCCTAAACCTTAGAGTATTTCACTGGGATTTTATGTGATATATTGATGTAAATTAGCGCATCATTGTGAAGTGGGAGGCAAACAACAGATGTGTTTTACATATTTTTAAAAGCAGCAATCTGAGGAGTGTGGTATACAGTCATATTTCACTTTTATTCTGATAATACTGGATAAGATTCAGTGCGACAAATAGCCCTTAAAAACATTTAATTGGTATGGAGAACATACCTGTTTGTATTTTAATCTCAGTTGTTCTGTGACCACCTCATTTTTCACAGAAGAACAGCATCTAACCTGACTGAGTTTGAACTTTTTTTTTCATTCTAAACAAATTTATTAGGCTTTAAATGAATGAAGCTGGTAAATACATGCCCCAAAATATTTACAGTTGTAATCCATTGAAAGGGGCTTCTGCAAAGCATTCACTCAGTGGTTAACCTTCTCCTCAAACACTAGTTTTTATCCACTACTTATCTTGGTCAAACACAGAAAATCCTACTGAATTACATTAAAAAGTCGATTATAACAACATGCAAATGAGACAAAATTCAAGATAATTTAAATGCTGTTAAAGAGCACTGAAATTATGTGAACTGAACAACATATGCTGTATAAATGTAAGTTAATATATTGCTGTTTCTTTTCTTTTGGTTTCTCCTGTGTTTGATTAGGGATCCAGGGAGTCGTCGAGGCATACCAGAACTGCCTTCCTAAGATCCAACTATATGGGCCAACAAATGTTTCTCCAATCATCAACAGGATAGCCAAGGTGGCAGCAGGCGATGGCAACATTAAAGATGCTTCAGTGAGTAGCTCAGTGATATGCATGGATTTAGCAGGTTTTGTTTTTATTCCTCTCACCGAGATTCAAAGATCAGCAGCTTCTGGTTCTCAGTGTTGTTGTAGCACATCTAAATGGCAAAAAATGAAAGAGTTTATCATGAATATGATATTATAATTCAGATTTTTCTGTGTTAGATTAGTAGTTTATGAAGTGCACCTCATTGAGTTGCTTGACTATTTATTTCGAGATTCTTTAAATCTTCTGTCATTTTTATTCAAAACAGATAAGCTCATTTGGGATGCCAAAGAGCAAAGTCTTACTCTAGTTTTAATTAAAGTAGAGTATGCATTCAAAGATCATAGTATTATTTGTAAAGCTATGCAAAAATATTTGCACCTGGAAATTGATTTCACACAAACATGATCCACGATAAGTTCATCAGCAAAGTTTCTTTTTTAAGTAAGGCAGCAAAGTGGATCAAAAGTAAGTCCCAAAATACAAACCAAAAAATGTAGAAATGTAATAAAGGTAGGATTAAGTATCACTTTATATAAGGCAATGTCTTTAAGGTTATTGTCCAAAAAAAAAAAAACATAACTGCTTGGACTTTAATCTATATTATTACAGTTAAATTAATTCTCTGCTAAAGCAGCAGAGTCAGATGCAATGTTTAAATATAACCCTGTTGTTGAGATGGGGAAAAAGAAATCACAAATTTTCCATTATCTCGATAGTTTACTCATCTGGGGTATATTTTTGTGAAGAATCCAAAGCAGAGAGACAGAAAATTTCAGTTTGAACTATTCAGGAAAAGATATTATAATCATTTGTTTTAATTAATCTACAATGTTTTTATATACTGTTTAATAGTAGAGTGCTTTGTAGTTCAGGGCCACATTTGGCTGTGGTTGTGTCAAATCTACATAATCCCACAAGAAAACTTGAAAGTCCTCCCTCACATGCCGGGAAGTGTCCTTGTTCAAGAACAAATGGTGGTAAGATCAATGGGGCTAAATTTGACATGAAATAATTTTCTCCTAATTTCTTGCAGAGATACCACATCCTGCTCATCCTCACAGATGGCGTGGTCACAGACATGGCGGACACACGTGAAGCCATTGTCCGAGCGTCCTACCAGCCTCTCTCCATCATCATTGTTGGAGTGGGCAATGCAGATTTCACAGATATGCAGATCCTGGACGGAGACGATGGCGTCCTGCGGTCACCGAAGGGCGAGCCTGTCCTCAGGGACATTGTGCAATTCGTCCCTTTCCGAGACTTCAAAACGGTCAGTGTGTGTCTCTCCGTCTGTCGTTTGTTTCGTCTTTATTTGTTTACTTTCAAACTGTTAGCTGATTGTTGAGCCACAGAGGATTTTGCACATCTGAACTTTTTTTTTTCTGTGTGATGTCGTCAAAACTTTGTAACTTAAAAAGAGTAAACAATAAGCCTAGCTTCACAGCACAACAAACGCAATCTGCTTTGTGGATTACAAGTTTTGAGCAAAGGAGTTTTGCCACAGGAACTTGATGGTTCTGTGCTGTAACTTAGCTGTTCTTAGGACTTCAGTGGTCTTAACAGAGGTTGTTTTGGGAATCTGCTGCAGCCACTTCCTCCATTTGGGTGCCGCTGAGCACCAGTGGTTCCACTGAAGCCTTGGCTCTACAAACCTTCTCCCTTTACACTTTTACCCCTCTCTATTTCTCAATTTTCTCATGTTAATTCTTCTTAATTTTGTTATTCTTTGGGATCACTTTGCCTATCACTGCTGCTCTCTTTTCTGCTTTGTCTGCAACTCCAATATCTGGTTGATTAGCCATCACCTACTGGATCTAGAAGTCCTGCAAGGTCTTATGCATAATGTTTGCATTTAATTGTTTGAACAGATAAGTGTGGTGCCTTGAGACATCTGGGAACGGTACTCAAGGACCTCCAGATTTCTGAAGGACTATCAGTCCCTTCCTTGTCTCTTAGCTGATTCACAGTGTGGAAATGACACAGTAGCTGTGTGTGTAGTGTGCCTTCAATTAATTACAAAAAGATATTACTCCAACAACTGCGGGAAAAGCAAGGCTTTGCATCTTTATATATAATATGTTAAAAACAGTCTTAAAGGAATATATAGCTTTTTTTTTGTATTGGAGTTCTGGTATAAATAACTGCAAATACTTACCTAAGTATGTGTAAATCCACCCACGCTCATGTGTGCTTCCCTCTGCGGAAATGCTTCTATTTGCCTTGTTGCTCACACAATATTGCGATAATGTGCCCTGACAAAGGCTTGAGAGTCCTGTGTGTATGACTGACATAATGTGACAACAGGAACCTGGAAATGTTGGCCCTGAATGTAAATGACTTGCACTGTTGAGATTATTCTTTATAGGATTGTTTATGGGATTCTCATGGTAGAGAATGCAAGTGGAAAATTTGTTTGTGAGCCTTTTGCCTTTATATTATGAAGTCTTCTAATTTAGATAATGTTGCAGCTTTTCCTTATATTACCTTGTTTTTCTGCTACATTTTGCTTTGTCTTTTTAAAATAAGCTGCTATGGAGCCACTTTAGCTTTTAAGCTCCATTGCTGGTTCTTAGTGCTCATTAGAATATTACACCTGATGAATCCTTTATGTTTACAGCCATGAAGTTTTCTCTCCAGGAGTTAGTTATCCTGTATTCGGAAGAGTTTATAGAAAATGCTCTAAAGCTAATTTCTTTACTTTGTGTCACCATGTCGTTCAGTTTGATAGCAGAGATAGGAGGACACAAAAAAGATCATTTAGTTAGCAAACAAAATTTATTTAACATCTAAAATCATTAAGAAATCTAAGATGAGCTAAAAAAAAAGCAGCAATATTGTAGTAATGAATTGATTGATGCACGTATATGTGGAAAAGGGATGCAGAAGCAAGCTGTGCCATGCTGGAGAAGGAAGGCTGCCCAGCGAGACACAGAGAGCCCTGAATGATCTGTAACCTGAAACAGACCCGACTCTGAGGTGCAGCAGGATTGCTAATGATTGAACCAGGCTGCCAAGAGAAAATATGGGTAAAATGGAGCCTGGATATTGAGCAATTACATGTGACTGTCTAGACATTTTACTCCTACCAATATACCTTTTCTCCCTCAATATTTGCTAAGCTACTGAGCTACTGTTCTTGTTCTTTACATTATCTATTTGCAAGGCATGCTCCAATTTTATCTTGCCAGACTTCCCAGACTTAATTAAAGAATGGAAGCAGGATAGTTAAATTCACATATCCCCATTTGGGCATCTGCTTTTTAAATTCGCATAGTCCTATTCACAAATCTTCCTGTCACCATAGAAATTGAAGTTACTATATTGTACAGTTAAGCTCAACATTAATCATACACCCAGCAGATTTATTTACATTTTTGTAAAAAGTTTTTCTTAAACTAAGAAGTATGTTTGTGACAATTTAACACAACTTTTACCTCTCAAAAAAATGACAAAATAATGTAAAATGAGTACGAATTTTGAAAAAGAAAATTCTTTTTCATTTTTTTTTTTTATTTTTATTTTTTAGAAAATTCCATATACAAAATTATTTATCGCTTCCTCAAAAACCAGTGTGATTATTTTTTCTAGCATGTATATACTGATGTGAACTTTGCATGCTTCCACTGGTATTTTGATCATCTTTGGTAGTGAGCGCCAAGCATTTCACTTTGGAAAGCTTCCTAGTCATTAGCCTCATAATTAGCTCCCTGTTCAGTCTTTATTGGATTCAAGCTGGGCATCTAACTGGCCCCTCCAAAATGCTATTATTACTCGTTTAACCTGTTGCCAATATTGAAAAATTACTTTACAAATGTAAACATGTTTAAATCTACAAAGTATGAATACTTTTAGGCTTTTCCGTAATTGAGAGTATTTGTGTTTTCAGGACATGAATATAATTAGTAAAATGTTTTAGCTATACCTTTTCACAGTGAACTTTATTTCTCACTCTTACTTAATGCATGAAAAATATGCTTCACAGATAAACTGCAGAAAGAAAAGCCGTGACTGTGACACCTTGCATGCTCTAACAGCCTCTGATCTGCTGACATGCTCTCTCAATTAAAATCCTTTTACTTCACACATGCATATTACTATCAGCTGCTGTGAAGCCACTCAACTGCTCTCCGTATTTCCACCTCCATTGTAACATTTTCTGTCCTGTTGTTGAAACAGTTGCTGTTATATACTCTGCCAGTAACTTTTTAGCACTCTCCTATTTAGGAATAAATTTTTTTTAACTAAAGGTATTTTTAAGCCATAATTCCACAAAATCATTACTACAAAATACAACGAAGCTGCCTGCCAAATTTAAAAGAGCACAGCTACAAAATTTGAATATCGATAGTGTCATATCCACAATTAAGTTTATACTTGCTGCAAACCTTTATGGAAGCTAGAACTGGCCCGGTTTATTTCAAGACGAATGCTGTTGTGTTTATGAGCTTTAACTTGTCATTTTTCTTTCACGGTTAAGTTTGCTGTTTACATGAACAATCTTCCACAATATTGAAAAATGCATGCAAAATAAAACCTACTTTGCACACAAAATCAAGAGACTCTAAGCTAATTATTACAGAATGATATTGGTGTAATAAAGGATATATAGATATTTAACTCCAACAAAACACTGGACTGCAAACACTTAATGTGATTTTAGCTTTTGGGATCGATGCATGAGAAGCTTATTCCAGAGTACTGCCCACAGCAGTTTCAACGATGTCAAACCCTGACTTATCTGTTGCAATTAGCTTGAAGCAGAGAAATAGCTCTGCCTCCAGACACTGCCCACATACCCCAGAGCTTTACTTGAAATACTTTGAAAATAGATTAAACAATTCTTCACAGCTTTTGACAACTTCACCTGTTCTCTACTCTCTGTTACAGGCTTCTCCTGCAGCTTTGGCCAAGTGCGTTCTTGCAGAAGTACCTGGTCAAGTGGTTGAGTATTTCAGCCATAAGGCCATTTCACCCATGAGCCCAATGAGGGAGTTATTGACCCCTATCCTCAGCCCAGTGGCCACCACCCCAACAGAATAACTGGCTGCTCCGTACCTGCAACCCAACTCGGAGAGCAGCACCAGTCTGGCACACGAAGAGGGGAAGAAGATGCATGTCTCTAGTTGAGAACTGAAGATGAAATCCTTCTTAATGTGTTGTTATTTATTTTAAACAAAATGTTTACACTAAGACTGAAATACAAGAGATTGTGGGTTATATTTCTGTGCTCTGTGTGGGTTGGACAGTCTCCCTGGCTGTACAAACTGACCATCCAGCTTTTTTTAGCAACACAAAACCTGAGGAGTAAAGTTTTCTCATCATAATGTTTATGCATGCAGGCCAAGACTGTAACGATGATTAGTGATCAGACAGACTTGTTTTTTTATCCTTTTGTCCTCACATCAATTTCACACTAAGTTTCTCCATTTCCACACTTGCTTGAATTAGTTCTAATGCAATCAGACAATATTTAATCAAGATAAAAGAATTGTAAGAAGTGCTCCAGTTTATTGTTGGACTCATAAGGTGTCTGTATGTTTAAGGGTGGGTCTGGCATCAAAATTGGCCTTATTTTTTAATTCCAACATTTCTAACTACTCATACATCATAATTTCAATTTCCACCACAGGAACGAACGTCAATATGCACTGTAAATGTCTCATTTTTCTATTTAAGTGTACTTCTTGATGTAATATATCGATAAAAGCTTTGTTTGAATGTGGACCAGCCACTGACAACAAATCAGAACCTGCTTTACAACATGTGACTGACACAAATGAAAAGACGAACATTGCTGATGAGTTTAGTGTCTATTTATATTACACCAAATCCTAACAGAGGTCATCTCTGAAAACTAGACAGAAACGCAAACAAGATAAATTCCTGTTTAGTTGCATAAAGTTCATAGAACTTTTTGAATCAGACTATTTTGTAAATAATATGGAACCAACAATCAGCTACTTTTTATGTTTGTAGATTATAAGTGTCATCTTATGAAACTCTTATGAAACCATATAACTTTACAAATCTACAGCATGTACTATAGCTTTGGCTCTTTATGTGTGTTTTTCCCTTTAAGATTGTGAGCTGAAAGCTTACATAAAAAATACAACCAAGATAGATCTTTTTTTTTTTTTTTTTTTTGCAATAGTGAATCAGTTTTTGGTTTGTTGTGAAGTGGCTACAGTAAGCAGTTAAAATCACTCGCCATGGCAGGTTATCTCTGAACCATTGTGTTATCGTCATCCCTTAGCAAGCCGCCGTACAGGTAGTAACCCTTTATGTATCTGCTGTATGTTTTGTTTTGCAGACACTTGATTTACCTTTTTTGCTGCTTTTATATGCAACGTAATTCTACAAGATGTTTAATAAATCATTCAAGTTGTGAGAAGTTTGAATCAAAGCAAAGCACAATAGCCAATTCTCAGCTAATGCTGTAACATGTTAATATTGAGTTCATTTACATCAGAATAATAAATTCCTGAAAATTAATGTTGCCAATTTCCTTTTAGTGTTTCTTGTCATAAACCAAGTGCTTCCCAAGAGCAATTTGCTCTCTTAATCCATTAATTCAATTTCCAATTAACTCTGACCCAAAGCGAGAAATAGACAACCTTGATTGTGTTATTCTGTTGAGCTCATCATTTGAAAAAAGATTTAACCTTCATCTGTACTTATCCATTAAGGGCTAAGTGACCTAATGTAATGTTCAGGGTCTCACACTAGAAATTGTGACTTTCAAAAGACATTAAAGCTATAGCTAATACACAAAGTCTATGAAAAAAAACCTCTTAGTGCAGAAGCAACATATGGTTTTCAATACATCCTATCCATCTTCTGGTAAATGAATTTTAGGTGCATTAGTGACACCAACCAGACCAAAGTGTATCCGTCAGTGTCACCTGTGGGTCAGAAAAGAGGCAACTGAAAAGGTGTTAAAACCTCAGTCCTGATTTCAGCCCTTTTATTCAGGTGTGTTTGAGCAAGAACTCACCTGAAACAGACAGGATGGTGGCCTCTGAAAACTGAAGCTACCTTTGTTATTGAAGTAAACCAGCAAAGAGATATAGGCTGGGTTTTATTTGCTTTATTTTGTCACTTGTTTTTTTTTTGTGCGTGTACATTGCTATGAAGAAGTATTTGCCCCACCTTTTTATGAGGTTATTTTTTCAAGACTATTGTTTCAGAGACTTATTACAGTCATACAAGGTTCACCTCAGTAAATAAAAATGTAATTCAAATTTTGGACTGGTCTAGCCAAAGCCCAGATTTAAATTAATCTGAGATAGTTTGACATAATGTGGTTTATTTGATGTAAAAAAAACATAATGATACTACACAGTGTTAAAGTTTGAATAAAGTGTTACATTCTTGAGATTGTATCCAGAAATAGGTAAAAGTCAACAATTAAGCTGCCACTGCCAATAGCTGCACAGAACAATTTGCAAAACATGCTTTCAGCTGTGCTATCCTACAAATATCCTTCCCAAGAACAAAACATTTATCTGCTTTGATTTGTCCTCTAAGGCCATGCCAGCACTTCCCAGACACACATGTGTTATTGACTCTTTCTGAATTCACTGAGACACAGCTGCTTCTGCTGTCTGAACTTCTTTAAAAGAGATCAAATAATGAGGATTTCTCTGTCACTGTGGAGCACAGCAGGAGGGCCATTGATTCTGCAGACCCGGTGTTGGAGCCATCTCCAGTTACTCACATGTGAAAATCCCTGGAGGGAGGTTGGACTTAGAACTGAAGCTGAGCCCCATGTGGTTAGCTTAATGCAGTGTAGGAATGATGCCAAAATTAGATGATAGTCTGCAGGAGTACGCTGTGAATTACAGGCTTGTTTTTGGAAAAAAAAAGAAAGAAAAGTGCATGACATAGCAAGAACATGCCATGTTAAATTATTTTAAGATTACAAACCAATTAATCTCACAATAGATCAGTCTGAAGGATGAATTCTTGACCTTTGCATTGAGTCATTTATATTGCACGTGCAGTCAGGGGAGGCATGAAAAAATAATATATAATAATAAATAATTTATATTGCTATTTTCACCCTGCGGTTTGTACTACAAAGTATTTATTTTTTATTTAGCTATACCAATTTTGATTATTTTTTCTTCAAAATTGCTAAATTTTTGCATTTTACCATTCAAATGCTTGGAAGCGCAGCCGGTGAGGTGCAAGGTGGTGCACTCATGTCTAAAAAAACAGCTCAGTGGAAAAATATCTAGTCTAGGCAATTTATATAGAAATATCTAGATTGTAAAGTCTTGCAAAAGGCAATTTTTGCTAAAAGAATAAATTCAGTGCAATAAAACACTGGAGACAATAAGATCACAGTTTGTTAAATCGTCTTGCACCACAGATAAGAACAAATAAATGTAAACAGTGATGGATACTGTCTACTTGTGCATTGATGTCAGGCAACATTTAGAATCTGAGAGGTTTATGCCACATGAGTTTATTTGAGGTTTTCCATTCAGATAATGTTTCTCCCTGTCTCTTTCATTCTGACTTTCACCTCTTCATTGGTAACCACAAGGTTTTCTGTTCATAATCACTTTATACAGCTGGCAGAACTGTGGGCTGTGTAGTCAGGAAGAAGTTCATACATGTTTCAAGATTTTTCAACCAAAAATAAAAAAAGATCTGATTTAATTGCATGCTTTCTATTATTCTAAAGTCATACTGTACAGTCATTCATGTTGAAATCCTTATTTTATTGTAAGCCTGTTCATTTGTGTCATTTGTTACATAACTTAAAATTTCAAATGTTTACTTTCATATGAACACATCCGTCTGTTTTTAAGGGTTTTTTTATTATTATTTTTTTAGTGGTAAGCTCTCACCAACTTCTTGTTACTCACATTTCACAGGATAAGAAAGCAGAATCCATCTTAAAATGTAGGTTATGTTATCATATACACATTTGCATTGTGCAGTTTGCTGACGGTGTGAAAAAGAGAAACGAAACACACTAATTCCATCAGACAGTTCCTTTCATTTAACTGCTATTGTTGAGCGCGCCGAAAAACGGTTGTTTCCATGGTGACACCTACTGGAGGGAAGACAGAGACCTTCGTTTTTGTTTGATTCAGGGACGAATCTGCAGGATGTACTGGGAGCTGAGAGAAGAGGTCATCTGCACATGATTACGAAGAGAGGAGGTTTTGATTCTGTTGACTGTTGCCTTTAGCAGGGCTACTAAATGTCCAGAGGGGCTAAGAGTTTCAGCAGAGCTCTGTGTTAAATACACCGTTTAGCTCTCTTTCTGTAAAAAAATGTTTCATGCCTGGCTTTCAGATTTAAAGACGCAATTAAAAAACATTCACCACCACTTAAAACTCACAAGCAATAATATCCACAGCTGAGGTTTACCCTGGGACAAGAGCCTGTGGGTTAGCAAAATCACATAATTGCCTTTATATTACCAGATCAATTTAAAAGTGTTTAAACTCAGCTTCGCTTTCCTGGTACTGGTATGGCTTGGGTCATGTAAAACCAGAAGAAAGACTTGTTGAGTTTATTCTCCATGACTGACTCTAATAAGTAAATTCCTTATGAGAGATGAAGCGCAGCATATCTCAGTTGTAATTATAGCCATCTCCACTCCAGTGCCTCAGTGAAATGAGCTCACATATTTGAAATGATTCCAGCTACCTCATTTGCTAGACTGTGCACAAGCTGCTATATTCAAATTTATGTGTGTAAATCAGAATATCATTAAAACAGTCATTTACTCCAGTAATTAAATAAAAAAGTGAAATTTCTATATCAGATAAATTCATTACACATTGAGTGACTTATTTCAATTATTTTTTCTCTGAACACTGATCTATTGCATAAGATCAAATAAAAAATAGGATGTTGGAAAAATAAATATTAAAACCTGTATATGCCTGAACTTCCATGATTTTAAGGTTTTGGCCTTAATTGTCTCAGTCGCTCACCTGTTCTTTTTTCACTGATGCTCCAGTATGTAGAGGATAAGAAGACGAGAGGGATGAGAAAATAAAAGAGAGAAACATGAAATAGTTTAGCTGGACAAATGCACATTTAACAGCTGTCTGGTTTGTCTATTTGGCTTGTTACCAACTAGTCAGATTTATTGAATAAGTGTAGCTGAGGATATGAATACGCCGATAAAAAAAAAAAAAAATAAAAGTAAATGATTCACCATTGCAACTACTTAGCTTTCAAATAAAGCTCCTGCAGGAACATTACAGTTCATTTATAGCAATGCTCTTGACAATGGCCTCTCATTAGTTTGGTATTCGCATTGTCTGAGTTTGGTCTTAATTTAGGGAGTCCTGACTACAACACAATGGGAAGTCATCAGGATGGTCCAGATTAATTTTTGTGAGAAAATAAAGCTTTCCTTTGATCCTCTTCTCTCCAATCTTTGGCTTTTTCTTGAAGGTTTTGGTGTAGGGGCAGAGGTGGCCTTAGATGATGTTTCCATCTTATGGTTATTGGGCTGCAGTCCATATCTGTAAGTATCTGTAAGAACAAATTGTTATAATTTCTTCCCCAATCTTAAGGTTTTGATCTGGAGTCTGCATTAATCTGTGTAATTAATGTTTATGCTATATAAATTTCTCTTTTTGAACTGAATTAGTGAAAAACCAACTTCTTGATAATACTAATGTACTTAATTTAAGAGATTTTGTCTTATCTGCAGATTTTGAATAAATGCTGCTTTTATCAATGGTTCTTTTTTGCTGCTAAAAAAAGAACCACAGTATTGTATCAACCAGTACATTGTGTTGTTTTCAGGAAATGTGTTTCCTGTCAGCAGATCCTTTCTTTGCACCCTTGGCCTGTCATGCATGCAAGCAGCTTGATTGAGCTGGGTGTAAGTAAATGAGTCATCTGGAATAAAGATTCACCCACCTTGATAAGAGCAAACAGAAGGCAGAGGGGCACATTGGTGATTTTTAGTTGGTTTAACCCTAATAAAAATGATGCATAGTGAATGACTTGAGCTGTGATTCATTTGCCATTTTAATTTCCTGTTCCCTCATATAAATCCCTGCTAGGTTTTTTCTTTTCATTAAAGTTTAAGTACACACAAAGTGACTCATCGGCTATTGTTGTAGGTGCAGAATAGAAAACAAGAATGAAGCCTTCAAGATAAGTTCTTGTAAGCAAACTCCTTCATTACTGTGTGAACCTGTGTGTTTCTGATAAACCCAAACATCAATCTGACCGTTGCATAACAAAAACTGCACATATTTTAAAAATAATTTTGTATCCTTACGCAGTTCTTCTTGTCGATCTCTCAAAAATATACATATTCTAGAATAATCGTCATTTAATGCAAAGACTTCCTCATTGCACTGTATTTTTCTCTCGTCACTTCGCATAATGAAGCATTTGAAATTCATTATTCAAATCACATGAAAAAACAAGTTAGAATGCATAATCCCAAAACTATGTTTATATGAATTTGATTTTAACAATATCAGACAACAGGAATGATGTGATGTTGAACTGTTGATCAGATGAGTGCGCCAGATAAAAAAAAAGTATGAACCAGTAGAGTTACAATCAGCCCCAGACAACTGGGGAATGTTTTCCTTCTTCTGTCTACATTTACATGGCTCAGTCATCACAGACTCTGCATCCCTCCTACCCTAATTCTCTCCTGTTTATGTCTTTGACACCCACAGACAAACTGTAATTTGATTAAGCTCCAGAGGGCCTGCTGAACCAGCTGGACCAGATTTGGCTGGAGCCTTGGAGTAATCAGTGCAGCGATTGAGATGAGATTGCATCCAGCAACAACAGCAATCAAGATGCAACATAACAAGGTGGCAAAACTTGTTATGTTTGAGAGAAAACTGTAACTTTTTATTATGTGTTGCTGCAAAATTCTTTGGTTTTTTTTTTTAACAACTATTTTACTATTTAGAAGAAGGTTAGAAAAGGCTGGAAAAGAAAAACTAAAATGTAAATATTTTTTCTAATTCTTGGTCACAATATTCCACCATAAGTGGTTTGGTGTGGTCTCAATAAAATCTAATAAAACTAATCAACATCTTTCCATCATTCAATAGTCTATACATGATATTTTTTCTTTGAAACTCTGAAGTAATTCATAGTTTGTTTCAGGCTGTTGAGTCCTGTTGAGTCCGACTGCTCAACTCAACAATTTGCCATTTTGGTTGATCCCACAAAAAAAACCTGCATCAGTGAAAATAGTGAACATTTATAAATAATTTTTTAGACACTTTGATTTTCACTAATTCTAGGAGAATCTAAAGAAGTATTTTCTTTTACAGTATCCCCATGTCTCTGTGATGTTTTTTTCCCATCACATTTGTACAGCTTGCTGCTTTCCATTGTAGACATTATTGCATAACTGATACCAAAATATTCCTGAGAAGTTATTATAAATTGCTAATATAAAGACAAATATTCTGTAGCCAAATGTCTGTTCTGCCTTGCAGATTCTCAACTATACATGAATTTCTTTCTGGCAAAATTGATTTATTGACGAACAACAACAACAACAAAAGAAATGCGCAATGCAATGATATCAAGCAACAATATTACGCAACAGCTGTTTTGGGAACACTGAAAGACGGAGCTAATACAAAACAGGGGCAACAATGAGCCTTTGGAGTCACGACTGATTTTCTGTTGCATGATGATAATTGGCAGTTATGAGATAGCCAGGCTGAATGGGCTTGTCTCAAAACTCTTGTGCTAATCAGTTATGGGAGTGTGCACATTTGTAAACGTTTTACATTAATTGCAGTGCAGTTTAGTATTTATCTTTTTACGGTTAAAGTGTGTGTGCGGCTTTTGCTCAGTGCTCCATGTTACTATTACCTCATATTCTAATGTTGAAGGTCTGAATATTCTGATAAAGGAAATGAATGCAATCTTCTGACTTTTACTGCAGATATTTCCAAAATGTCTAACATTTTCTGCCATTCTGGAGATTAGTTATCTTTTTATAAGCACTGTGAGTTTTGTTTGAATAAACATGAACTGTTTTATCCCATGCTCACTATTTTGCTGTGTGGCATTTAACATTCATTCAGGGACAAATCTTGCAGAAGGGAAAATACTTGTGATAACACAGCTAATCTCTGCAGGCTAATGAAACAGATAATATCAAGTGATATTAAATAATAATGACTTCAAACTCAAAGAAATGTCTTTGCAAAGGCATAAACATCATTAAATGATGCAATCTGGCACTAAAAATGTAAAGGTCAGGATAAATAATGTTAAATATCTTAACAATAGTGCTTTCATTTAATTCCAGCCAGTTGTGTGTTTTTGTAGGCAAGTGGTGATGTATGCATTTTGACTGAAAATGTAACTGTCTGCTTGCAATGAAAACAATGTTGTAGGTTGGAATAGTGTGACTTATCAACGGAAAACCAGCTGGTCACTCAAATAGTATGAGGAGGTTTTTTGTTAAACATATGTCACTGCACAAATTAGCAATTAAACACTAAATATTATAGTGATGTTTCTCTTTTAACACATTTTACTACTAAAATGTAGCTTTTTATGACTTCGAGAGGCTGGTTAACAGCATAAATCCAGTACGTTCAGCTCAATTTAGGGCCTCCCATCAGAGAGGCAGCTCTAACTTTCTGTTCACCTTTTTTTCCTTTTTTTTTTTGCAACCACAGTGAACTGACACAAGAACATTATTTGCACATGAAATGTACACACATTTTTTAAACACTGGCAATGGAATCAAAAGGCTGCTTTTTGTGTCCCCCTCTCAAAAGCAGGAGGCTGAGTATATATGCCACCTCTATGAAATTAAAAGTAAAAACAAACTGAACCCCCATCTGCTCCCTCATTGATTTCTGTCCTTTCTCCTCTTGAGGGCCTGTAATGGCCCTAAGCCAGCAATTCCAATTAAGATCTTCCATTTTCATGGATTTAAAGTTAAATGCGCAAGAGTTAAAATTAGTCTTAAAAAAGAATGAAAAAATACAATGGTGTGTGTAATTGGCTTGATGAGGACTCTGTGGTGATTGGTGACTTCATTTAGATAGTCAACAAAAAAAACTGCCACCCGCTCTGAAAAATTGGCTATCAAACCTTACCCAGGAGGAACTTATTACTGATTTGTAATGACATTAATGAAGCTCTTTATTCCCACCTTTTCTATCAATGTTGAGTACCTGATAACAAAATTGCTCATCTCTGTGTGCATTTTTTTTTCTCCATTGAGCTTCTAATTAGGGACCAACTAAAAAGCAGTAATTAAAAATCTGAGCTGTAATTGATCACAGTTACAGCTATGATCAACTGTAACCGGGTGATGCAAAACATGTCCTGGCACTTAATTTACTATAAAGGTATGAGATGACATATGTATGTAGCAATGCAACACAGCCACCGAACTAACACTATACACAAAAAACTATATAACTATGTAACTAGTTCTCTGTGTACTTTAAGGAGAAAATTATGAAACTCTGTTTGGATCACTGTCTCTGTGGGGGATAAATGGGCTTAATTTTGCACAGCGCAAAGCCTGCATGGCTCTAACTCCCAACCAACAGAGAACCAGAGCAAACGTACAAACAAACACTAATAACTGCATTTATAAGAATGCCTTAGCAGTTCTGTTACACAGGGGTAACAGAATTTCTCTATCCTCTCGCAGGCGCGATCGAAAAGCATCATGAATAATGCAAAGCTATAAATGGATTTATTTCCCATATTATTATCCACTGGTGTGTCATATATCAAAAACAGATGATAAAATCATATGAAACAGGAAATTTATTTTCTCCGTCAGCCCTAAGTGCCCCCAGGTTTGAAGTGAAAGAAAACGTTTGAGATGGTTTGTTAGGGTTTCAACTTGTGAGAAAATGATGATGGAGAAATAATCCATTTTCACATGAACCTTCTGGTTGAACTAAAAGTTCTTCTTTTGTTGGAGATGCATTTCAATCTTGCCGACAAGATGGAAAATAGGGAATTATATTGATGTTGATTAGATTAGATTAGATTAGATTAGATTAGATTAGATTAGATTAGATTAGATTAGACCGAAATACTATAAAACTAATTGATATTTCCTAATTGCATCTCTGATTTCATCAAACATAAAACTGAGGCAGTTAGATGCTAAAATGACTGAGGAACAAGCTCTGATAATTACATGGGAAAAAAAAGAGATTTCACCAGAGTTTCCACAGAAGTGTACGAAAAGTAATTAAACTTTATTATGAGAGCTCAGGCCGAGGTTTCTTATTGTTACTCTGACCTTTTTTTTGTAAAAAATAAATTACCCTGCAGTTCTCTTTTACTAAAGCGCTTGTCTTGGTGTCAGATGTCCAGAATTATAAGTAGTAAAAAAAAGAGAAATGTCACTTGCCTAAAGAAGTCAAGCATGTGGAATTTAATGAGAGACGGGGAAAATGCTCCACAGACCACCAGAAGACCTGACGTAAGAACTTCTTCATCAAAGTGTTAATTACTAACAATTAAAACATGACAGATTTTTAATAAAATGAGAAGCCTTTTATAGATCCATCAGGTATATGCAGATTCTTTTCACAATGCTACTTAGCAAAACCCAATTTTGTAACTTACATAATGAACATTACTGTAGTTTCAAATGTTAAATACAACAGTTAAAAGAAAACAGATTCTACATTTTGCACAACTGCATCTAACAAAGTAAATTCACACATAAATGGGGTTTTTTTTTCATACAAACAAACCTAACAGCACATAATTATTAATTATTCAGGATTAAATAATAATGCAAAGGCTGTTTCCGTTATTGCTACTTTCCTTTGCTTTTCCCAAAATGCCCTTTAGCATAAATTTGTGAATTTAAAGACTGCTGTGCATTCAAGTCATCTTTTTGAAACCCTAAGCTCTTAGCTAATTCTTTAGCTATGTGCTGTAAAACAAGGAGTTTGCTCAGAGCATTGAAGCACCAGCAAAACATTTAACCTTAGTACTCATTATTGAGAGGAGGAAGGGAGGGGTGTTCTAGAAAACATAGCAAGGTGCACACACTGAATGAAATAATTTTCATGATTAAACACTTTTTGTTTATCTGTTGAGGCAGAAGACAGTTTTTTGTTGTTTTTTTTTTTCGTCAGTGCTGCATTTTGTTTTAGATCCAGCTATCAAAAGGACACAAGCAAAACATTTGGGAGACAAATGATCCTGAACAGAAGTCTGGTAGTATTTATTCAGTGCTGTCTGTAAGATGGAGTGGTCTGCAAACCCGGAGCACATTCATTGTGGGAGTAATGCATTTAACACTTTTCAGCCAATGTCCTTGATCAATGTGTGAGAGGAAATTCAAAGTAAGATGTTTTATGTTTGAATGACTGCTAATGGTAACAATAAGTC
Source organism: Alfaro cultratus (assembly GCA_903066825.1). Lineage (NCBI taxonomy): Eukaryota > Metazoa > Chordata > Actinopteri > Cyprinodontiformes > Poeciliidae > Alfaro > Alfaro cultratus. Next base: position 30,373 of record CAEFZX010004971.1, on the reverse strand, counting down.
TGCAATAAAGGAGCCATACGGGAACTGGTAGCACATCTGGCAATTTTTTTTTATGTGTCTCTGTGCATCAGTTATCTTCTCCTTTTTATTAAAATGAACCTATTATGTGGCTTTATGGTTCACAATTTGACATTGTCCTATTAGTCAAATGAGGGAACAATAGTACACTGCATATTTGTAGTCCAGTATCTGTGGATATTTCCGTAGAGCATATCTGAAATCTCTGAAAGAAAATGCAGTTTGGGAAGCTGAAATACCAAAGCACAATTCTATTTAACATGCTATTGGCTGGCAGCATTTCCAGCTCATTTCAGCAGTTCGAGGGTGGATGTGCTCCATAACCCCTGTGAATTCTGGGTGGCTCTCTATAATTAAAGTAATTATAAGGAACATGCATATTTAGAATTACATAGTAATCAAATACTATTTTGGCTTTTAATTTTTTTTATTAGCGTTTAGAAACAGATCAAAGAGAAAGGTTCAATGCTAGTAGTATATATATAGTCCTACTTGTTGTGGACTTATTATTAATTCAAACTAAAATGTGTATGGAAGTTGATTAGAGCTGGTTATCTTGCCTTTCTGCCATTTTGCACTTTTGAAGCAAGTTTTTTTTGTACAAAAAATGAGATGTTTGCCAGAGTCCTTACCATGCTTCTTCTTATGCTTGTACTCACTTTGAGGACTGGTGATTTAATTTAGCTAGACTCAGCCTTCAAACAACTCATAAAACTTGCGTAAATATCTGTCATTCAAACTTATTTTGATTTTGTCAGGGGTACAGAAACTCAGAAAGTCAGCTGACCCAAATCAGGATGAAAACCAAAATCTTTGGAAACGAGGTGTAACTAAAAACATCAGAAAATAATATAGATAAAGGGTTGTTGTGGGAAATATTTTCTTGGTACACAATGGTCCGATGTTAGCACTGGCTGACCATGTGCATTCCTTTCTTATCACATGTTTTGATAGTTGCTTCCATCAGAATAGTCCCCAGGTAACAAACAACAAATAATGGCTTTTGTGCAGTGGTCTCCACGACAACTAGATCTTAATCGAACAGAGCACCTTTGTGATGTGATGTAAGGAGAGATACACATATTTGACATGCAGCAGACAAATCTGTAAGAACTGTGTGATGCTATCATGGCAAAATGGATCAAACTCTCTGAGGAATGTTTCAATGAACGTAACAATGAATTAATGCAATTCTGAAAGCAAAAGGCAAGGTGTGCTTAATAAAGTAGTCAATTAATTAGTGTATTTAGCCCAGAATAAACAGCATCAATTACTGGCAGCCACTGCCCATGATATCAGTGAGTAATTAAAATGAATTATAGTGCCTTTCTAAATTACTTTTGAACTTGACTTGCCATATAGTCATGTGTCAGAAATCACTGGTTCAAGTCAGTTGTTAAAGGGGATTATGTATTCTCCAGGCACCTAGAGACATTTTATAGCAAAGCCCAATAACAATGTTAACTTCAGTTATTGCAAAAATGCTGTATATATCAAATTTAACCTAATAAAAACATTGACATTGCAATTTGTAGCCTTGGATCTGGCCTGGGGTCTCTTTAAGAAGCTCCAAATTTTTTGGGCAATTCACCTTCAGCACAAAATGGCACTGATAGCATAAATGTCAGTTTTAATATCAAGGTTTTAATGGTGTTATCATCAATAAATGCCAATATAAAAACTTTAAAGAACTAATAAATAGTAAAAAAGGCAAAAAGGTTCTGATGCATAAAAACATAATGTTAGTATGTGTGAACTGGGTTGTGTTTCAGTTGTAGGGAGACCTGAGACATCAGCGGCAGATTGTAAGAGGTGATATTATCGACTGAAACTTTAGAGGCAATGTCTTCCAGCTTCTGCACATGCATAGTGTGTGTTGTGTCCTTTCGATTGTTTTTGAAGGAGACCAGCTGGATGCAAAAAATATAGATTTTTCATATCCTTTCTATAACAACCATAGCACCAAAGCACAGAAGAAAAAAAAAACATACAAAAATATGCTGTGATTTCAAACTCTAAAAGCAAACCAGCTGTAACCTTAATCAATGTATCTAGAAGTTGTAGTAAAAATAAATCCAGATTAGCACATGGATCTTCGGGCTTTCAGATTTTTATTAAACTAGGTCTGTTCATAAAACTAAAAGTTTTAGAAACACAAGGGAAGCATTTGTTTTTTGTACTGTATTTCTTTTATTAAACTGGGACTTTTCTTCCAGCTGGAAATCTCTTTAAAGCATAAGCTGCATTACTGATCATTGTTGTTACAAAAGCTTGTGTGTTTTACGTTCTAACCTGAATGTAGCTGTCCTTCATCAGCCATACAAGATCTTAGCATTTGTTTCTGTGGTTAGTAAATATTTATCTGAGACCAATCATTGCTATATACAGTATATATTCAATAGAAAACATGGAAGATAGAATGTTAATAATTGGTGTGCAGCAATATCTTTACAATCTGTTGTACAGACTGTCTGATTTCTGTTTCTGTTGTTTGCTTTGAGGTGTTTGCCAGTGAGCAAGCAAACTTATTCTGAATAAACAAAATCTAGTGCAAAAACGTCAGCACTGTATTTGAACAAAGTCCATTAACTAAACAGACATTTTTAGCAAAGTAAAGGCTCTTTAGTGAATTTCTGTGGGCTGTTCAAACAGCTTCATGAAATCAAGGCTCATGCAGAGGAACCATCTTCAGGGATTTGTGCTGTCAATAATGTCTTTCCCCAGGAATAAGGATTGTGCCAGATACAATTTCTTTCACTTCAATAATTACAAAGTTTTGGACAACAATTTTTTTTCCAGCTGGGACTGGGACTTATATTAGCTAGTGCCAACAAGAAAGCTTATATAACCATTTGGGTTAGCAAGTATTTAATATTCACATTTTGACAGGCAGGTTTTGTAAGGTCAAGGAAGTCACAATGACAAAACAGCAGCCATCTGGGAGAAGGGTGACCCTCAGTCTTAAAGATCACCAGCTCTCACACTTAGCAACCTGCTGTGAATACTAACACTTTACTCTGGGGCTTTATTTCCACCAAAGCAGTTGTTGGTTGTAGGCAGATCTTTATTCCTGATGCAAACTGTGATGAAAGGCTTTGAATATCTTACCAATTTGAAACAGACCTATATATTTGTGGAACTATATGTAATGACATCATGTTGGTTAGGTGTGTGATAAAAGCTTCCTGGAGCTGCTCATTATTTTCTTTACTGAGCAGATTTCACAACTTGCAGCAGCGACTTTATCATCTAATTCTTATGTTGCTCAACTTTGCGGCCACAGTATTGTGGCAGCTATATTTGATGTTTTCTACAGATGCTATTTACTGCAATAAAAGGACAAAACACAAAGGATTATATTAAATACTGAGAGATGAAATAAAACTGTATGTAAACAAGGGAGAAAACACAATTTAGACACAATTTTTGCCCATGGCATGCTACTAAAACCTTAATGTATGAAAGGGAGAGCTGAAATGGGGGTGTTTGTTTTCCTTCATGATTGAATGTCTGCTTAGCTCAGAGATTATGCAAAAGACTGAGTTTCATGAAAGGATAGGCACAAAAACAATCTATAAAATCATGGTGTAGGTCCTCACTGCTCCATTTTTAAATTGTGAAATAAGGCGAAGGATTAGGTGGGTATTATGCTCTCTGAGTGCTCTTCTGTGTCACTTAACTAAACATGGAGGATATGATAAGCAGGAATGGCAGCAATATGTCCTTTAGTTTTAAAAATATTGATGGGAAGCCCAGAAATTGTAGAAAGGATAGGGTGATATGAAGTCTTAAAATGTTGTAATGTTGAGAACCAAAGCAAAGAACAAAATAGAAGACTGAAGTCCTATTTTTTTCAGTAGCAAAAAAAATGCCTTGTCTTATCTAGAATTGAGGCAAAGCAAGGACAAAAGCGCCAAACAATCAGTTTTATTAATTTATTAATAAAACAAAGTATTTTAGTAACATCACAGCTTGAGAGGCAGGAAGAAGAAAAAGGCAAGAAAACATCACAATGTGGTCTTGTTTGTTTTTGAACTATGTCAGACAGTGTTGCCAGGGCATTGTGTTAAGAGGCATTTTAATGGGTCTCCAGTAGGAAAATCGATCCCTGAACTTCCACCTATTATATTCGCTCTGTGGTACAAACAGAGCTCCACCTACGCCTTCCCTCATATCAGTTTGCCTGACATTTTGGCAGGATTTGACTGATGCTTTATCGCTGCCACGGATTCTGTCTGGAGGGAAGGCATCAAGATTCTGCCAATCTCCCATCTTCAACCAGGACACCAAGATCTGCAATATATTTAGACTTGGAGGATACACAAAGCATATGAAAGGAAATAGATTGCGTTAAATTGCGGAAAAACAGCATTAAGAACTAAAATATTTATTCTTGTTGCATCCATAAGCTGAATGTCATGTAAGCTGCAGTAGCTTTAAAGATTCTTATTACAAATCTGACCTGTTTCTATGTCAGCTAAGCTTAGTCACCAATGGTCCATTATTTACAATTGAGTCTATCAAATCCAAAGTATAAAATGTGAATAGTATTAATAAAATACAAAATAAAAGCTGAAAAGTACCACTAATTTGATTCCATTGTTATTTTCTGCAGTGTTATTTGGCATTATTGTCTGCAAAATGCATCTTGAAACCTCCATCATAGGACATAGAGAAGTTGAATGAAAATTACTTATTATTAATTTAACGTTTGGCTTAAGTTTTAGTGTTAGTTCCAGCCCAAGTTAACTGTGAGGTGAGGATTTCTCTCCTCAAGAGAAACTATCCCAGTGCTTTTGGAATTTACATTATATCATATTATTTAGGTTAAAATAAAGTGACTAAAGGTCATTTGTTTGAAGTGACTTAAGTATCTAAAGGTCCGTTTGGTGCAGACATTTAGTCTTTATCATCTATCTTCACAGACCTTTAGTCTGTGCCAAACAGTGCTCTACTTCTCATGTTTCAAAGTTTAAAATATTGAGCTCAAGCAAGCAAAACCTCACAAATGTCCTTCTGCTGACTGCAAAGTCAGTTTAGGCTTAAATGTCAGAAATGGGTAGTTTTGGCATTATACAGGTTTGGAATACTTTCATTAGATGGTAAACAGTGGGGACTTGCTTAATGATAATAATGCCACAAAAGGTCAGATCCCCGTCTGAGACATGGCTAAAAACAAATTGCAAAGTTTGGATAATTTTGTTAAACTGAATGCAAAATTCTAGTTTCAAATATGATTAATCTTTGCAATTCTTTATTAGAAATGTTCTCAGCAGATATTGGCAATCAAAAATGGAGCCAAATAAAGGAAATGTGAACCTATTGTCGACTTTTTATAGTCACAATTATTGACACGTGTTAAGCTTGTGTGCCTGTGAGATTGACTTTCACTGCAGATATTTTTTCCCTGTAGCAGTGAATCACCCTGTCAGGCTAAATGAGCTGTCATATTTAGGGTAACGAGATAAACACCCATTGGTCAGTGGCAGACAATTCTGTCTCTCATTACAGCCTCATTCCCATTCATAGCTACTTCCATCTTCATTTTAGGCTGTTGTTTTCCTTCTTCCTTCTGTTTGTTTTGTCAGTCATTATTTCCTAAAGAACATCTGTCATTTATTGTCCGACAGTTAGAATATGGACTACTTCATATAAAGTTTTATTAACCAAGCTGAAAAGGGCTACTCAGATTGCTTTGACATGTAAATGTCTGGAATGTTCATGAAAGCCCAAGCAAAAAGAGCGCTTCAAACAAATGTAAACTGTGCTTCCAGCATTGAGCTGTTCATGAGACGGTTTATTTTCATCTTCACAGGTATGTTAAAGTTACAGCACCAATAACACCCATCTCTCTCAGGCATTAACCTAATATTTATTCAAATGGGCTTTTTTAAGCAGGGAAATAATTAATACACCAAGACGCAAAAACAAGTTGTGTGACGATCCTCTTATTTGCTGTCACACGGTAATTGATTAAAACTGTTTTATGTGCAAATGTTTTGCTAGAGGCATCATTTAAACCTATTTATTACAGTACATAAAGAGGAGGAAAAACTAAATTTCTAAAACCAACAGGAAAACATAATAAAAACAAAGCAGATTAACACAACACTGAATGCAAGCAGAAACATCTTTGATGAAAGGTGAGCTGTCCTGCCTGTCAGTCAGCACATCTTTTGTGTAGCTACACAAAAGAATCAAATTGCACATGCAGAAGTTATTTCAACTTCACGATGTGTAGAGAATAAATGAAGCTATATCAAAAGAATACACTAAGAAGTATTTGTGGGCTTTTCTGTTTTTATCAAAACTTTGTTTGACGCAGTTCTAAGCTAACTAACAAAGATAAACACTCTGGAACTAATTTCTTTCTGCTCTTTACTTTCCATTTTTGTGTTTTTGCAGTAACATTAAGCAGATACCGTGACAATGAGTCCGTCCATGAATCATTAACTTGGCAGTGATGAGTTTAGATGTTGGCAGCAGCACTTCTGTCAAATGGAAGCATCGGTATGGCCATGCTGGCAGAAAGAGACAAATTTGTTTTCTGGCTGGTGTTCCGGCATCCCATGTGTCACAGACTTGACAGCACTCTTTTACTCACTCCATTTACTGTCATTTTCACTCACCCAGAACCTGTGATTTCTTGTAAAGGAAGAACTGATAAAGAAAAACAGAGCACACAAAAATGTGTTGGATTCATACATGGGCTGATTAGTTTTTGAAAGAAAAAGGAGGCATATACAGTTGACCTAAATCAGTTTCTCTTTAAATATCACATTCTAATTCCTCCTCATTGTTTCTTTAAATTAAGCTTATCTAAATTTCTTAAGGAAAAAAATGTGTTTATCTGTTTTTTGTTGTTGTTTTTAATACAGAATGCTGCATTCAAAGTATAATAAACACAGCTATTGATCATGTCAAGCTTATACTTTCCTCACACTATTGAGCATCAGTCTTTCATTTCAATGCGGTTGAAAGACATACACCGCACATTATTGCACTGGATCATATCACTGCTGCAGACTCAGTGCAACTACAGTATGACTCAAACGTTACAGCATTGACCCAGTAATAGCATCATCTATTCATATACCACAGTATGTAGAGGCTTTACTTTCCTTAAGCCATCTCAGCTGTCTGATTAGTTCAGTTAATAATTATTTGTCCTCGTAGAACATTGACATTTCTTCAATCTTGCTATTTATGGTAAGATGAATATAGCTCGAACATAGTCACAGCGACATCATAGTAAAGTTATATACCAAGTCATAATGCAGCAGGACACTGTGAACTCCACCAGTATAATTCCTGTTTACGTTTCACAGTAGGAGTGCATGAAAAGCAACACACATATGTCAGAGATATCTCTTGATGTTCAACAAAATGTTCTTCATTTACTCATGTTTAAATCATGTTTAAACCTATGCAACAGGTGTTTGTTTTTTTTTGCTTGTTTTTTTTTAAGGCAGCACGCATGATAAGATGGGGAACATTGTGATAGCAATTTTGGGTTTTTTATAGAGTTGTTTTTCTTATTTATTTTCTGGAAAAAAAACAATTGGATAAATAGATTTTTTGTTAAGTGTTTTTATGAAAGCTTGATTATCAAGATGTCTGGTTAGTTGTTAAATTCATTTATTAATAATGAATACACTATGAGCTCGGTTGACACTAACAGAAGGCTAGCATCTGTCTTTATGTGTGAGTTTGGAATATAGTTTAAAATATTTAATCTGTTGCACATTACTTCATAAAACTGTATTACAATAATTTTTAAACATAACTCCCTGATACTGTGTTCTGGCAGCACTAGTCAGCAACCTCCGACTCTTCTTTCTTTCACAAACATTGGGCAAATAAAGCAAAATAAAGCAGGTTACCTCACTTCCATTATTTAGAAAATATTTCTAAAAAAAATATTTCTATTATTATTTGTATTTATTTTTGTACTATTTTAAGGTGTATCTTGATGTCTTCTCTTTGCCTATCACTTTGTTGCTAATATACTGTGAATTTTCCCCTCTACGGCACAAATAAAAGACTATTCTATTCTCTGAGTCAGGAGAAAACTAACAAATACAGGACAGTCTGTTCTCAACGGATCTGACACAATCATCTCATACATGTGCCTTTGTGCAACCAGAGAGATTGGTTCTGTTGGTGCTTTAAATAAACTAAATAAACTAAACAATTTTATCAAACAAGGGAACAACATAGTGTGTTTTTTTTTCTGTCAGTATTTTATGTAATATTGTCTGAGTGGTAACTGTGTTTGTAATATTTAGATGAAAGATATCAATCTTGTGCCCTTTTGTTTTTCACTTTCACTGTGAGAATAGACCAAACACTAATATCGGAAAAGTAAATAAGCTTCATCTGGTGATAAAATCCCAGAAAATCCTAATGCGTACAACTCCCCCAGCTCACTTAAAGATATACAACAGTGAATCCAGAACAGGAGGCTATGCAGACTGAAGGGAAGCAAGGACTTAGGAAGCGGGCTGGTGGCTTGGGGGTGCTTTATAATGTCACTAATGAGTGTTACTGGTAAAGACGGCTGCTGACAACTCATCATTAGTTTTTTTATTTTTAAATACTGAAGATCTGTTCTTTTACTCATGCTTGTTTGACTCTTTAGTTTCATCTTCATGTTTTAGTTCCATCATTCCAGGGAAAATCTGTGTATAGTTCATCTGTGTTTTCTGTCCTAAGCAAAAGTTGTATATTTGCAACTCCCTCAAACAATATGGCTGCTTTTATGATGTAGTACAGCTGTCAGTAGGTTGGTAGCAGGTGGAAAGGTCTTTGGGTTCCTGAAACAACATATTCTCCTGTGATAGATAAGGCTGGTCCATCTGAGCCCATGGATGAAGGTTGAAGACATTGCTTATCTCTGTCTGCTGCTTGTCATAAATTTGGAAGATGAACATGTTTATGCATTCAACCTTGCTTTAGTGAGATTGCATTTGTGGCACCTAAAATTAGATTTGGCTTTATTTTATGAGTGAAGATAAATCTATTGAGTTCTTCCTTCTTTGATATAATGTTTAGACTAAAATTGACAGTAGATGCATAACGTTAATTCTTGTGTTTCTTTTTGGTCTTTAAAATATAATTCATGATTCATTTCACTCATGCAAAAAACACTGTATTGTTGGCAGGAAACTCTTGTAAAAAATATCTTTGATCTCAGTGAGTTTTATTCTGGATAAATAAAAGTTGAAGAATGAATCTCTGTAACAATCAAGCTGGTTACATCTCACAGAAAGCATAGAAAAACCAGTACAATAAAGACTATAAAAATTATTTAGTTTAACTTACCTAAGACAACAAACTCTAAGTATTTTGTTTAACATTGATGCGTCTAATGTTTTTTCAGTGTCTTTGGCATCTGATGGTATTTATATGAACTCTTCCTGGAGATCAGGTAGAGGAGGAGGTGTAGTGGTTGTTTTTCTGAGTTTCTATAAAAAGCTTTCTCCATCAGACTCCTCAACTCAATTTTAGCCTGAACTTATCTGCTGTTATCTATTGAGAACCCAAATGATATAAGATCTTCTTAAATTACTTGTCGGAAACATTATAAGAAATCTTACCAAATTTGATTGAGTGCTGTTGTTACTACATGTTACTGTTGTTAACATGCATGTGTGACATTCTGATAAATAGATTGCCGTGTATTGTAACATGATAGTATGTTCATTATATATAGTTTATTCTACTTTCTTCTTCTACCATCTGCAGGAGAATATATGTAAAGGGCTTTTTTCTTGACTACCACATTGTTGCCACCTTTTACCACATCACTTAACTGTATTCTTTTACTGCTCCCAGAGTATTCCTTGGTTTTCACTGAACCACAATTGTTGCCAACATGTTCCATTTCAGAATGTTTTTTATAACCTGTTACATAAAAGCAGACATTGATTTTTTCTGAGTAAAACATCAACAGTGGTTCATAACCTGTCTCATTCTTTTAACACCATTTAATTTAATCCAGGGAGCGAGAGCACACGGAAGAAAACAAATTAGAAATCCCAGAAAAGTTCCTTCAAAAGGTTTATTTTCTATAGAGTTTATTTCTGACATTTCTACATCATATCTTAACATAAAATACTCCTGCTGAGCAAAAAATCATGGCCTTTTGCTGGAAGTTTTAGAAAGACACAAAATTTGGTTGCCATTTCTTTAAATGTCCGTATGAAATCCATGGTTTTTTAATTCAGTGCACTGATTTTTAGCCAAAGTCAACAATTATTTTATAATGAGAATTTAGTTGATAGCTCTGGAGGATCAAATTTCTTGTAGAGTAAGACTTTTTCAATTATTTCTGTATCTGAAGTAATTTTTTTCCATGTACCAATAAAAAAAAATATACACAACCTAGTCAGACTTCCATGAAGGTTTGATTTTGGTAGGAACTGCAATATTAGCTGTCGCTACATAGAAATATCAATTGCATTGCTGGGTTAGAGTAACAATTTCACTGTGTATCTGCAGGCTGTAGTTCAGAAGGAAACAGAAAAACCCGGTGCGCTGCATCCAAGAGAGCAATTCTGAAAATATAAATGCTTGGTGATGACCGTCCGATTGCCTAAAACTGTTTAGCTACATATTGGTGTTAACTGCAGGCATGTTAAGGGACTGGTGTATTTTCCGAGGTAGCGAAAGTGGCAGACAGAGGAGAAAATTATTGGTATAATTGCAACAGTCTGGCTTTTCAGGCACAGTTTTCACTCGGTGGACTCATTGATATTCACTGCAGGCCACTCGGCATCAAAAGGTTTGACGCACACATGAGTGACGTCACACAATAAACATTTCTCTGCACATCCATCAGGAGCAAGCTGATAAAAGACAGCCATATCTGCAGACAGGGCTTAAAGGACACTTTGATTAAAGTGGACTAATATCAGGTTTTCTGTGAGCTCAGCCTGGAACTGATTATCTAGCCGAGAAAAAGAGAAGCATGTTCAGTTCATATTCTTCATCATTTCCTGTTTAGGGGATACCTCACTGGTTGGTGTAAGAGTAGAACTAGACAGAAAGATTTTATTCTCTTTCTCCCAACCTTCTGACTGAAATCTGGCATAACAAAATGAGCTAGACGTAGGATGTGTAATGTGAGAAATAACAGGAAATAAGGAAGGCTACTAGTGCCCTTTTTTATATAATTAGGGACATTTAGGGTTAGTGAATGTCACCATCAGTGATGACTCATAATTAGACAAACGATTTCTGATAGAGTAATTATTCCACTTTTAAAGCATCTGCAAGTAAAAAACATATTTTAATGTTGGTAAACTGCACAAAAGGACATTTTAAGAAAATAAAACAATTTGTAATGTATGTAATTTAAAAGTAATGAAAAGAATAGTAGTAAATTTCTCTTTTTATCATTTCAAGCCCTGGAACAATGTCCTTTGGGCAGATAAAGTCATCGTTGGTCCATAATTCATGACACCATGTTTGAAAAACACGACATATCTTTAGAAACATATAGGCGCCTGACTTTCATTTTAGACTCTGTGACGCTATAAAGGCATAAAATTGGTCATCAACATGACAAAGATCCCAAACACACCAGCTTTACCTTAATCAAAAAAACAATTAACTTTTTTTTTTAACCTAGAATTGCCATTTCCTTCCTGCGCAACTCTGCTTGAAAAAAGTTCTCACTTTCAGCACACTCTGGGCTTTCTCCCCTTCACTCTCTAGTTGAATTTTGACCAGACCAAAGTAACTGAATTCAGTATTGATTCCATATAATAAAGCATTGTATAAATCACATTGATAACTTTTGAACCTGTCAGGTTGAGTTTTGTCTCCACCAACAGTCTTGTTATCTTTTAGACATACTGTCAACATCGACTTCCAAGTTTTTACGCAATCACCCAACAAACCCTCCCTGCTGCATTATCTCCACCAAACATCATGCATCATCTTTCGCTGGTAGAATTAGATAGCATTACTGCCCACATAGCCCCTCTCACACACAAGCACACATGCACAGATCAAATCGATGGCTACCTTCCTCCACATCAGGAAGTGCTGCGCAGTAGGTGGCCAGAGGAGGAGGCTGCCCACTCACAGGATATTCAATTGCAAGCATGTATGAATTCATCCTCTCTCTTCATCTCTCTCATGTTCGCTTGGGATCAACCACATTTAAACATGCACCTTTGGGCAAGCGGGGCTTTGGCTTTGGCACCCACTCATGCAGACCCAACATAGAAATAAAAACGGATTAACACACACTCCCTCTGTCGTATAAAATATCTCAGGATTAGTGCTGCCTCACATTTATTAAGAAGTTTTTGGTTTTATGAATGAACAGTGCTATGAAAATGGTTTGCAATGCACTTCTTTCCATTAAAAGATTCAACACACAAACCATTTTAACATTTTAAAACATCAAGCTTTATGGTGAACGGCACAGAGAAATTAAATCTGTTTAATTAATCTACCCTGTCCATTTTTTTATTTGGATTTTGTATTGCGACTTTCCAAAATATGCTCCCAAGTTTAGTTTATGCAGATACATTTTTCCATCCCTATCCATGAGATTTTTTTTTAAATAATAAATTTTACATTTTATATGTTTCAAACATTGATGTTTATAGATTCTGCTATGTGGAAGGAAGGGTTTAAGTGAACACACTTTCTCTGTCAATCTGTCTTTTGAGTTTAAAAGTTTGAAAATCAATTAAATGTCAAGTGAGGGGGAAGAAAGAAACATTGTTATAAAGCACAACATGTATTCAATTATTAAATTTACAATGAACAGATTAGGAATAACAACTAAAAGTGATTTTCTGTTGTGGGACTTTGCACTCCCACTCATCTACATTTCAGGTGTAAAAACTTCAGTTTTGTCAACATTTGTTCACAAGATGATGCAAAATTAGCAAAGCCTCTTTACCATATGATTACAATGTGAAACAGATAATGTGGAAATGTGACCTTTAAGTGTTATTTAAGATACATGAATTTTGGGGTCTTTGGGTGCATGTTCATCTGAATACACAACAGAAATTCAGCTGCTGAAACACAGGTGGCGAGAGATGAATGTTTGATTATTTAATAAATGTTTTCACCCATTTGCTTTAGTGTTAACCAAGTTCCTACTTTTACTTTATTGACTTTGTTGCACTCAAAAATGTTAAATTACTTCCAGTAAGAGAGAACATGTTGGTAAAATTAAAGGATTTCTTAAAATTTACAGTCTCTCAGTGGCATGAAGAATTTGCTCTCAACTGTATAAAACAAAATTAAGCTCTATTATTGTGTTTTCTTCTCCTAAAACCCAATAAACTGACTGAAATTACCAGCACTTCTACCATAAACTGAGGGGCTATAATTGGAACTGGGATATTTAGCTTGACTTTATGTAACATCTTATCTCTGCCAGTGATTAAAGACGATTTAAGATGAGTCAGTCCTTTCCTCCAGGGGTTGCGTCTGAGGTTAACAACAGCAATGGAAATGTGGGTTTTATAGCTAAACTAAAAGTATACATTGAAATTGTTCTGTATAGCTTTAAACTTTAATAAGGCCATTTTCACTTCTTCATTAGATTTATAAGAAAACATTTTATACTTTGTATTTGCTTTCTATATTATAGATTCTTTATAGACACAGAATGAGCAATCTTTCCTGCTAAAAGAGAAAGAATGCATTTCCTCTCTTTTCTGTTCATATATGAAAAAATACATTAAATATCAAAGAGTGTAGGAAGAAAGAAATTATCTTATAGTAAATGGACATTACTTATAGCTTTATGAAGTCCCGAGGACCCCAAAGCGCTTCATTCAGTCATTCACCCTTTCACACACATTCACACAACCGGCCCATCTGACCACCAAAACAGGTTCATTTAGGACATTTCATAAAGTTTCATAAAACCTAAACCAGAGCCTGTAATTATCAGATTAAATCACAGCAAATACCCATCACTAATAAAGGGTTTTTTAAAGAAAGGTTCTGTAAAGTTATGATTAATTTTTTCTCAGAAATATTTCACTCAGAATTTGTAGAAATGCTAGAAAATCCACTGTGCACTGGAAAGCTTGATTTCAGACATATAAACCATCTAAATGAAAATGTTCATATGCATTGGATTCAACGTGATTTTCTTAACAATTTACACCTTCACAACAGACTGCCCTCAAGTTTGCTCCTGTTGTCTCAACAGAAAAACGTTGGTGTTACTCTGATAAAGTGGCTATGGTTAAAGCTGTGAGCCGTGTTTATCTATTTATGTTTATTTATTTGGATGTTGCTACAGGCTGTCATTTGTGAAATGGCTTCAAAGGGGGAAAGACATACGGCAAAGGTCGCCAGGCTGGGAATCGAACCTGCGACAGGACTAAGGCCTCCATACGTGGGTTGTGCTTAACCCCTGCACCACCACAGCACACCCCGGAGAGCTCATTTCTGTTTACTTCAAGTAAGGTTACTAATTGATAACTTCATAGAGCATAATTTCCAAAAATCTAAATAATTCATGTAGACACAAATTCATCAAAAACAATACAACTTTGATTTGATGTCATTAATACAATATACATACAAATGCACACGCACACACACACACACACACACATGCATATATATATATGCATGATATATGAAAAAGGTCAGCGATAACCTTTTTTTTCCCTAAAGCCATAAAGTCTTTTAGGCAGATTCACACTAGCAGCTGCCTCTCAGCTCTGAAGACACAGAAGATGGTGTTTGACTGCAGAAATTTAAGCATGATTGGTTGTGAGACATCAGACTGCAATTTCTGTGGGACCTTTTGAAGAAAGGTGTGTAAATATAGTCCTAAGCAACTGCTCCAACTGGATTCAGTTCGCACTTGTAACAGTATGACTTTTATTGTCCTGGGTTAAAATTCTGGCCTGAGTTCTTTCTGCATGGTGTTTGCATGTTCTCCCAGTGCATACATGGGTTCTTCTAGTCCAAAAACAAGCCTGTTAAGCCAATTGATTTCTCTGAATGTGTGGGTGAGTGGTTGTTTATCCTGTGTATCTCATGGTGTGCCCCACTTCTCACCCAAAGACAGATGGAGATTGGCACCAGCCACTCCCTGTGAACGTGAATAGATAAGTGGGTAAAGATGATGGAAGGATGGAAATATGTCACACTGCATAGCTTAACATTTGCACCTCTCTGTATGCATTAATATTGATGAATTACACTTGCAGTACCTGGTACAACCTATGCCAAATATCTTTCACAGGACCATTCCAAACATCATCAACAAACCACAGACTTCACCATTTAAAGCCGAACTGACAATGTTAAAAGCTGTTCTCTGTCAGCCATCAACCGCCCTTTCAGTTTCACAAAACAAAAGAATGAAAACACAAATCCTGAGTGGATAAAATCTCCAAACATTCAAGGTGAAAACAGCTGGTCTTTTATGTTTCCAGACACAATTATGTTACAAGGCAACATTTTTTTAAGATTTCACTGACAAAAACATTAACAAAAGACATAAGCAGTAACCTCCTGCTGTAGAAATGCAGCAGAAAATCATTCCACTTTTATTTCATCCAAACTGGAATGATTTTTAGTTCATTTAATGAGCTTGACTTTTCTTTGTGTGTGTGTGTGTGTGTGTGTGTGTGTGTGTGTGTGTGTGTGTGTGTGTGTGTGTGTGTGTGTGTGTGTGTGTGTGGGTGGGTGTGTGTGTCATTGTTTTTTTAAACAAAAGTTGTTCGTTGAAGGAATTTTCCTTTCCGACTATTTCCTGTAAAATTTCCCTTTTCCTTAGAGTTTCCAAATAAATACTTATTTTTATGAACAAAACTTGTGTGAATTTTGTCTCCCATCTCACCAACACAATATTTGCTGCCTGAATAAATTATAGATAAAATTTTAATGATGTGTGGAAATAAAAATGCAGTCTTTCACCAAGGAAATCACACCAATTCTCCATGACTCCTAATGAAGAGGCCCATCAGTATCATTAGTAGAGGATTCTTGTCAAGCCATTTCCTGGTATTTTGCTATGAGGCTGTTACAGAAATACCCCTGTTCTTACTTAGCAGAGGATAGATGCACTATAAACAAGCTGTCATATACAGTCTATGTCAAAATTTGAAAAGTTTACAATATGTATTTCTTCTAAAATTTGGACAAGATTCTGCTTAAAATATTGATGAATTAGGTTTACGCATTTCTGTTCAAAACGGTGTCAGAACTTTATTTAACATTTAAGGTAGTTGAATGGAACACATTTGTGTCATTCAGCCCTTTCATAACATAGGATAACAGCTAAAAAAAAAAGAAAGATATTTAGCACACTATTACCTGGATTTTGTATGGAAGTGCTTCAAGAAAGTTTTCAAATGGGTGGCCATACTGGACCTACTTTCATTACTGCGGTGGCAGATCACTGTCATTGTTAGCAAAGTGAGATGATGGGTCAGTCAGTGATGGGCATTCAAAATCAGTACAGTATGAAGGAGAAAAACAGACACATTCATAAATGTTCCAACTAAACTATTCTCTTTGTGTCCTTTCTTAAATTAATACTGTGAAATATTTATATACTGGCTGGCCAAGGACAGTATTATATACGCATATATAATAATTCATGGTTTTGCATAAATGTGCTGCAGTGGGTGAGACTGAAGAGGAAAATTCCTGTTCAGCCTGAACAGAAATTAAATATTTTACTTATTGCTGAATAAGTAAAAATATTCAGCAAATATTTTACTTGCTGACTCCTGTATGCAGCGTTTCTCAGTCTGAACTGCTGCAGATGAAGCATTTTGCAGGTTGCTGCTGCAGTGGCTGTTACTTCCCGTCAGTGATTGCAGCAGGTGTGCAGCTGATTTTCTGCCCCACCTCTGAAAGAAAACCTGCAGGGTTTTTTTTTAATTTCTCTCCAATGTAACTCAATCTATACTCAGAGTTTTGTTTCCTTTTACTCGCCTGGCAACACTTTTTTTTAATGCATGATTTACTTACAGTTAAATGAGGAACAATGTACCTGACATTTAACTTCTCCACCTCTAACTACTCCAACCTGTCGGATGCAGACTCTCTGAGGCTGCAGGAACTAACCCACCGCTCCGTCAAAATAAGCATCATTATTATTCTGGGGGTGATAATCACTTTGGGAAATATAGCAGTTCTCCTGGTCATCACCTCCTCCGTGGCAGGCTGGTCCAGAAACTCCCGGTACTTCCTGCTGTCTCTCACCGCAGCGGACTCTGCGTTCGGGTTGCTGGTAATGCCCCTGAACCTCTGGGTGAGTCTGTTGAAGGACTACAGTGAGGGCCCCGACACTCTTTGTCATGTGGTTGCGTTTTGCAACGCCACCGTCTACTCCACTTGCATGTACACGCTGGCCACCATCAGCCTTGAGAGGTACATCGCGGTGTTTTACCCCCTTCAGTACTCCACTCTTATGACCAGAAAACGGACCCTGCTTCTCATCGCCTTCTCCTGGTGCTTCCCTCTCTTCTTGCTGTGGCCGATCACATTCCCAGATGGCATCATCGAGGTCCATTTCTCCACCGCGTCGCTGGTCTGCAACCCGTCCTACTCTACAAACGTTGCCTACACCTTAAGTTTGACCTGTTTAATATTTTTCCCCTGCTCCATTGTCATGACGTATGCAAACTTGAGGGTGTGGTGCGCGGCCAAGAGACAGAGGCTGAAACTGCGCAAATACGGCTGTGCACTGCGCAACAGGCACAATGTTGCCGCAAGAGTGCTCGTACCTGTGATGGCAGCGTACTACACATGTTGGACTCCCTGCGTGGCGGTTATGATCTACAGTGGTAAGCAAAGCATCACATCTAAACGGCATTTAATGTGGAAATATGAACAAACTTTTATTCTAAACTTGTTGCCCACACAGTGGCTTCCTATTTAGACATTTCTCTTTCACTAAAATTTATAGAAAGTGTATTTTTGTATATTTTGTTTCACAATTTTAGCTTTGTCTTACATATTTACTAAATTCCACCACTACTGATGGAAAACCATCAAGCAGCTTAGATTTTGTGTGCCTCTTTGCTCCTTAGACTTTGGGATTTTGATTTTTAAATTAAGCAAAATTAGGCACACTGAGCAACAGTTCTCTCATTTTTGTCTTTTGGCCCAGACAAAATATTTCAGATAATGCCAAGGTTTCAGGTGTGGCTTAACACAAGAAATACAGCTGTAACAGCTGATATCATGGCTACATCTATGTGTGATGGTTCTTGAAGCTCCAACTTCAGCCACATTTCATACCTTGAGAATCTTCCCCACTTGCTTGAATGGACTTTACTTTATGTTCCTCTCAAAGCTGTGACAATCTCTGTTGCCTTTATGCTCGTCTCAAAGCTGTGACAATCTCTGTTGCCTGTGCCCCTTAGTCTACCACACTTACCTTCAACTAAACTTTCCATGATTGTGGCTTTCTATCCTTCTCATGTAGGGGTCATCCACTGTGTGCTAGGCTGCTTTCTAGTCAGTGGTTTTCTTTAGGGATTCATAGGTCAAAACATTTCCTTAACAAATGTTGAAAATCCCTATTTTGTTATAGCCAAAGAAACCTATATTTTGGTTTTCAATAGCTGTAATCAATGGTTCTAAAAATCTACAGAAATAACAACTGAAACATACTGCTCTGTTTGAAATGAATCTACATAATGAGTTTCATATTTTGAATTGAAGTACTGAAATAACATTTTGTTGATATTCTAATAAATTGAGCTGCACCTGTTTGTCACTTATTGCTCTTGCATCAGTAGCTCCTCTAACAGAGTTGTTGTGCTGTGTATCACAGTGATGACTTGAGACATTCATAGCATGAAGAATCAAATATGCTAATGTCATTTTTGGCTGCATGTATTGAATGATACAGAACATATCATTTGTTATAGTTATTTCAGATATTGATCATGTGTATATATGCTCTTTGCATATTATATCAACTTCATATGAGAAAATATTTTATTCTTTGTTGCGTAAGACAGACATCTGTCTTTCAAAATTAAACATCTTATCATTTCCCCCATCAAATATGTCAGTTTCTGCCAAGATTGTGGGAGGAATAGCTGTCAGAGTTATTCATGTAATCATGTTTTTAAGGCTGGCGATGACTCAGGTTTTTTTTTTCTTTTTTTCTAATTTACCCTGATCATGTGCAGGTTTGGAGTAATTGGTGTGAAAGTGGAGTTGTGGCAGAATATTTTTAGAAGTGAAGACCTTTTTTTCCCTCTTTTTCAAGCAGGCCTCTAATCTATCAGATACAGATGAAAATCCTTGCAAAGTGAAGCCGAGAGTCTTAATTTAAAATGCTAGTGTGCATTCGACTAAATGATCACAAGCCTAACAGTAAAGCACTTTGCTTGGTTCCACTAAGTCTCAGCTACTTGATCATGAGCTAATTTACTGTAAAGCTCTAAATTATTCATAGCCAATGCCATTACTAGAAACAGGTGAGGCATGATAGGTGTTTAAATTATATTGTTTTTTATCTGTCCGAAAATGTAAATAATGCTTTCACTTGTTCATCAGTTTCTGATTGATGACTTAATGAGTGTTGAGATTTAGGCCTTTACAAAATGTTTCTTTTTTTAAATAAGCCCTTTATGTATCTAATGTGAAGGGTATTTCATTTTGTAGATTGACTAGTGTTTTCCACCAGATATTTCATTCTATTTTGTCAAGTTGTTTCTTGCTACCTGGGTGGTTAATGTCATGGCTATGAGACTGCAAAAGAGGTTTAAAAAAAACTCACCTTAGTAGATACAAATTTCTCAACAATGAGGTTGATTTGTGTTCCTGCGAATAAAAACGTTGATTGCAGAGAAGAGGTCTAAGCAGATATTACATAAAACTGTAGTTCTAGACAAAAGCATAGCTCAACAACATGCTTGTTAAAAATTGTGCAGTATAAAATGGGGGTTAGCACGCCTCATGTTTGGAGGCCCTAGTCCTCGACGCGGACGTCGCAGGTTCGACTCCCGGTCCCGGCGATCTTTGCCTCATCTCTTCCCCCCTCTCCTCACTCTCTTTCCTGTTGCAAAAAATACGAGCCACTAGCGCCGCAAAAACTCTTCAGAGAAAAAAATGGAAAAAAATGAAATAAAATGTACATGCAATTCACAGCACTACAATGGTACTAAAAATAATTCTCAAAGATATGATAGATAAAAGATACTTGGCATATGGTAGTTGATCGGCTGAAGGATGATGCATCCTGATGAAACAGCCCCATTTCTTTAAAATAATTTTCCTGCTTTGCTTTACGGCCTTAAAAGAGGACACTTGGACAGTTAAGCAGTTAGTTTGCACTGTGTCCAGACACTGTTTTCAATGTTGCGGAGATGCACTTGACTATCATATTTCTAACCCCAGCATTTGTAATCAGTGCAGAATATCTCTCCATAGTAGAGGCAGCCCAGAAGGTAGAAAAAAAACCTGAGAGATCATTTTAATTCAGAGCAGAATCTGATATTCATATCAGATTCCTGCAGCATTAGTCGGCCCCAATGAACAGCCGTATTTCTTTGTCGTGCATGACCCTCATGCTGCC
Organism: Alfaro cultratus; assembly: GCA_903066825.1. Taxonomy (NCBI): domain Eukaryota; kingdom Metazoa; phylum Chordata; class Actinopteri; order Cyprinodontiformes; family Poeciliidae; genus Alfaro; species Alfaro cultratus. The sequence goes on along the minus strand of CAEFZX010004971.1, from coordinate 9,801 downwards.
CACGAAGAGATGACGTCCTGGGCAGTGAAGCATTTTTCCCCATATATCCAAAAACCGCCATTGATTATATACGACCAAAAGTGAGATAATATTTTTATTTGAGAGCTGTGCGCACTTGTTGTTTCTGTCACTAGTCTGACTCATATTTATGCAACATTTTCTGTCCCACAGCAGTCTCTGGGAGCACAGTACCAGAGTGGATTGAGTTCGTTGTGGTGTGGCTCCCAACCTCCAATGGTTTCCTCAACTGCATCTTTTACTTCTGGATAAACAAAAACTTTCGCAGGAAGTTCCATCTTATTCTGCAGAGGCTGGCTCTGGCCATCTGTCCTGAACTGGCAGACACCTTTGGGTGGAGCAGCACATCATCAGCACAGTTCGTCTCGGGAATTTTAGACAACAACAACATGGTTCATGAGCGTACCTCCAGTGTGTCCTCCACCTGCACCTTGCTGAGCTTGGCTTAAAACCTCTGAACCCAGAAACAACAAGAGCGTAAAGGACATGGTCAGTGACCTGCACACTTTTAAAATCCTTGCCCAGTTATTGGTGTTTTAACAAACCAAAGCAGAAATAAACAATCAATTTGTTTGCAGTGCAAATGGTTTAAAATTCTGAGAGACTGTATTTCTGTGTAAAACTAATATACAGTCAGCATCAGTATGAATTACATTATGTTTTAAACTATTATTTCCAACTGAAAACAGATTCACCATTGTCAAGATTTAATTTTCAATCATCCTAAATCAAATTTTTAGGTATTTTTTACAGCTAGCCATCACTTTTGGCTGTCCTATGGATAGGCCTGTCATTATTCTGCATACACCTTTTTTTGTTTTTTTAATGCGTCAACCTGAAACTTATCTCAACACATTTCAGTCGTTCACAATCTGTCATTTAGCTCATCAGAAGAAAGTGATATTTAGGCTCCCTCTCATGTGAGATTCTTGTGAAGGCTGCAACCTGGTTTCAAACACTTTGAGCTACTGAGGCTATCAACCTTTGTTCATTTTAAACTATTTGACATATACCAACGAAGAGAGGTTAACCTTTAAGTCGCAGCATTTCAGTGCATGCAAGGAGAAAAGTAATTAAGCACCTGGACTGCAGAAAGGTCACAATGTTCATGGTGGGAAGAGACAACTTGTATTTGGAGGATCTTGGGCTCAGAATCTATAAATAATCAGGAGGAATGAACACCTTAGTGTGTTTGTATTCTACGTTGCAATAAGCATTTTTGTCTTTAAATAAAGTTTTGTCATGGTAAAGGTTGATTTTTGAGTTGAAATTTTTTATACACTTTTAAATTGCTGCTTGTTATAATCATCACTGAAAATAGGGGAAAAAATAGGGAACAAAAAACTGCATTCATGACTTTTGTATCTGTGTTGCTACATTAGTTTGTACACTTATAAAAACAAAGATTGATTTGAGGATGATGTGCAAAATAAAGTATGATACCTTTGAGTCATTTGTGTGTGTTTTGGGTTTTTTTAAGGTCCTATTTTCTGGCTGCATGTTGGTAAACTATTATCAATGATCGTCCAAAACCTTCCTTTTTTCCTCAAATCAGTCCATTGCTTTCTCATGCTGCAGCATTAGAACCATGGGAACTTACAACAGTTATACTTCAAACGTGCTGAAGTGCAGAGGGCTCGTAAAGAGTGATCCAAATACCTTAATAACCTACTACTACCATACTTTAGAAACGTCCACTTAAGCTGAGAAATGTCTAAACCAGAATGAACACCGAACTGCTGCTTCATGAGAACTGCATACTCACTTCTGTGATTATTAAACAAGAAAAAAAAAAAAAACAATTTTAGTTTGTTGTATTCATGATGTGCTTTGTGTCATAACATATTGAATAATGATGAGTTCTGAATTGAATTATGCTAATTTACACCTACCAGAAACATGTTAGATAACAGGTTACGCCACAAGTTTTATATTGAAAACGTCCACAATAATTTGAAACTGATATTCTATTTGTAACGTATTGCTTTGGCGTTCAGGTAATGATAATGCAGAAGGTATTTACAATGTATAAGGATTGAAAGGAATATTAACAAGCACTAGAAGCCCAAAAAACAAGCTGTTTATGGCTATAATGTTACAAAATTTTGTGCCACTGTTAATCGGTTCCTTTCCAGTGCATGCATTTTAAACAAATTGTAAGAATTATATGTTAATAGATTGCTGCAAAATATTTAAAAAACGTAGCCTCAGAAATCCAGCAAGAGCTGCGTCATAGTACCTTGACTGGTCCTTATCCTTCAGACAAAATAGTGTTTTTGAAAGGCTTTTAGGAGGCTCACAAAACTGCAGACTCCAAGCCTGGCAACCACAATATTACACTGTTGGTCTTTGCTAAAAGTCTCTATATTCGACAACAAAAGCAATTTATCAAAGCTTAATTTCAACTGGATAAGAACAGGTTGACATGACATTTCAAGCCTTCCTCTTCATCAAATATAGACAGAGTCTTTGCTCTTGTTGCATCCAAATGTGGTATATTTTAGCTGTCTTGTGTTTGTTGCCAAGCAGGTCTCTGAAGAGGACCGTGAAGTGTTGCCCATTAGCACCCTCAGTTCTCCTTGAGGATTGCTGCTAATAGATGACAGGCGATTCAGTCATGGACAGTAATGTTTATCTGATGTTCCTGCAGATGCAACATGCTGTTTTACTGAGCCTGTCATCTTAGTGTTACATCAAGGCCATCATATACCTAATGGTCTTATGAAAGACTGAAAGTATAGAAACTAATGCATGGGTTGTATATTATAGTGTAGCAATAAAAGGACATTTCTAAATTAAAATTCATTTTACTTGTTTTTCATATAGTAGACTCCCAAAATGGTTTTAAAATCCAGCTTTTTCAGTTGATTGTCATTTAAAAAAATGTAACTCATGTTTGGTCTTTATCTGAGTTCATAACATCGTCACAATTTTGAGAGTTGCTGTTTTAATCCTTACTAAGTGTTTTAAAGACCATGTGTGACAATGATGGATTCACTGTTTTCGCTGAAAACCTGCAGATAAACACACAGAGGCGGAAAACGCTAAATTGGCCATTTCAGTAGAGAATACAGTAGTTTTTCACGGAAGCAACAGCAACATTCAAATCCTGGGTTTACACTGCCATCTTGCGGTTGCATAAAATAATGCAAATAAGGCAAACGAAATTCAACAATTATGTCAGAATTGTTAAGAGAATTTCTGAAAGATTCAATTAATTTTATTACAAGTTGTATGAGTGTTTGTTGTATTTGGGTTTTCAATATTCCAGAGAATGATAAAAACTGCAGTCATCTAAAAAAATAAAAATAAAAATCAGAAAGCCTCTTTGTATTTAGTTTTAAAGTAATAAAATGATGGGACTAGACTGTTGACATCTCTCACTGACTTTAAGCCACAAAAAGGGTGAATCACTGGGTGGCTTGGAACTCGAGCAAAATGTTAAAACAGAAATAATTATTTTCTTACACCCTGCTATTTTTACATTACTTTAATAACTATTGATAGATTCCTGTCCCATTTCTTATCGGAAACAAACCTTTGGGTTGACTGAAAATAACTTAAAAGACAGAGATATGAATAGTTTTGATCTACCTGTAAATTCAGTAACAAAAATTAATCCTATGTGATGATCCATTTTGGAAATACTTTGGTGCACATAGAGAGCAGCCACAGGTTTGTCAACAACTTGACAGCAGAGGGTGAATCAAATGGTGGAGTTATGACCGAACAGAGTTAGCAGGCAGCTAAGTGGATACATTTTGACCATTATTAACTATCAAGAAACAAAAGTGATCCTCAGGTGTCCAATTACTGTAAAAATGTATATATTTTGAACACTTTATTTTGCTACACTTTGAATTCAGTTAACAAGTTCAGTCTTCTTCTTGTTAGCATAATATGAACCTTTCATAGTTAATGCTTAGACCTTTCCCCGCAATTAAAAGGGTGAGATTTGATTTACGAAAATTTTATAGCAGAGTTTAATTCATGTGAAGATGACATTTGAGGCATTCTGATTAAAATGCAGAAGTGATTAATCTAAGTTTTGTAGTTTTCTATTATGATAGTATTTTATTTTCTTGAAAAGATGATGTGCAAAAGAACTGATTTTGCAAAAAGTGTAAAAATAATTTTACAAAAGTTCCTCCACTCCACAGGCAGAAAGAATGTATAACAGTTTAGTCAATAATGAAGCCTTTTTTGAAAATGTCTTTAATCACATAATACCATTTCTACATATATTTGTTTATAAATTTGAATGTAATAATTACATTATTAAATAATTATTACATTCTTTCAACTCAGTTCAAACAGATGTTCAGTAATGACAGAACAAAATGACAGAAATGTACCTCTTATCTTAACAAATGTTAATTGGATACCTTCAAGTATGACTTGAGGATAAATGTTACTACTGCCGTTTAATGAAAGGTTAAAATGTAGTACCACAATCCTTAAAGAACTTTTTGTGAATAAAGAAAACATGCAAGACATCTTGAACTAAATGCAATGCAGAACGTATGACCTGAAAACAGATGATTACGATGATCTATGGAAAACAGCTGTAGGCTGCAAGACCCGCATTTATGGTTCAGATGTTAGGAGCAAGTTCCCCAGTTTTCAAACAATACATCAAACAAGCTAAACTTAATGGGGAACTATTTTATCTTTACAAAATTTTTATCTGTAACCCATTTTAGAAAATGGATTGAACGATAAAGAAATAAATAAAAAAAACACATCAGTTAAACAGCATAGCGCTGGATAATCTCAAATAACGCTTATTTTTTTCAAGGGAGTCATCTCAGGTATTTACTAATATTCAATATATAAGGGTACTAAAACAATATTGTTACTTAATGATTTTATATAACAAGACTAGGGAAAGCACAGTCTGTCTTAAATAATCACATAGTATGTATACTTCACCATGATTAAAAAAAGCAACAAACAAAATTTAACACCTGACAAATATATATTTTGGACAGATTATATTTGCAAGAAAAGTGACAGATGCAATCAGACATGGCTTAGACAGCATAACTGTACATTGAGGAAAAATTACATCCTTCTAAATTAAATTCGGTAACATTTCTCACTGAATGGGTATTATCCAGAATAAAATGAAGGTGTGTCTGCTTTTAATTTGCTTTGTGTCTTGTGTGGACATGTAAAAAATCTTTTGCGTAAGTACTAAATTAGTTGGTATAAATTTCAAAGTTTAGCTTGTGGACCACATTTTCATTTATTTATGAAAAACACCATAATTACATAAAAAGCATAAGGCATATATTTTAATAAATCCTTTTGACTTTGTGTTTCATGCACACTACGTAGCAAAACAAGGACAAATATTTATGAAGTGGCTCCTTCTCTCTTCTAGTAGCAGAAGATGCAAATAGTTGATTGTGTTTTTTTTTCAGCATGAAATGGGTTTGGCCAAAAAAGAAAAAGCAAGGCCTCCAGATAAGAAGATTGAGATAAAGCTCTCAAGAAGACTTGTGTTCAAACATAAAGAAACGATACAGGACACCAACAGCAGCTGCAGCTACTGTGGGTATCAACCACATGGTCCAGGAGCTGCTGAAAAGAAGTTATAACAATTACATGCAAGTATTACAATCTGTCGTATATTTACAAAGATTTCTAATCGTAGTATTTATAATTTCTCAAAATAAAACTTGTGAAACGTCTGATAAAACACACGGTCTCACCTGGATTCTCCAGAAACTTTAGTGTCTGCTACCTAAAGCAAAATAAATTATTTGAATTAAAACAAAAGTTTTGAAAACAAAAATTTTAATTATGTAAAAGTTGGATGATCAGAGTGGACTGGTGCCTACCTTTGTGTTCTCCTTCGTCCTGTCCTCCTATAAACATAAATTAATGTTTTTAATGTTGCAGCATGCAAGCATAATGTTAACATAAGAAAGTGTAGTTAAGAGAATTTGTATAATAATTCAATATACACGTAAATTCTTACTACATGACGCAGCAATATTTATTGTTTAAGAACAGTGTACAGAAAGTTGAAGTTTCAGAATGCATCCCCTACAAACTGATATGTGAAGCATTAAATTTACAATGTCACATTTTGTCTTAACTTATAGGATCATGAAGGTTTTATGAAACTACGGTATTTGCAAAAAAAAAAATTTATAACATAAATGTAAATGTAGCTGGAGCAAGCAAGCATTTCAGTTTTTCAGTAATCAGTTTTTCATACGAATGTGCTTCCAGCCCCCAGCCAATCATAGCAGACATTTACACTAATCTGGGTTCTGCAGGTTTAAACTCAAACTACATGCTAACTAAGGATGACAAGTTGTGTAATGCAATCAACTGTCTATTGTTGCCACATACTTGCTCAAGAGAAGGGATGGATGACTCCAATCAGCCTTCATTTGACGTTTGCATTTAAAACTACATTTTTATTGCATACAAGTCATTGAATTTGAATTATTCTATATGCTTGGATTGTGGTGGTTTGATCTGATTAGTATAAAACATGTTTTTCTTGTAAAGTGCCTTGAGTATAAATTTGCTGTTAACCGTCACCAAATGAACTGGAGCAAAGGTAGAGCAGTTTGTGTGCAATCATACCTTTTGTCAATGATGACTCAATTTTAGCCTTTCGTTAAACGTCAGTAGCAAGATGCACACCACTCTAAATTCCCAACAAAGTTTTTATTTTTATTAAATGAACGTTTTTGTTGAAGAGATTCAGAAACTTAATGTGGTGCCTTAAAAGCAAAATTATGGGATTACATGTAAAAAAGAAAAGTTTTTTTTTTAAATTTTATCAGAATTTTACTTAGATGAAAATCAAAAACACGCAAAACAACTTGCTGTCCCTCACAGGATCAAAAACTGCTGCTCACATGATAAGCTTGTGAGGGAGTGTGACAAATCAACACTTAAAAAGCTTATAAAACTTGATATCAGGCATGACACAATCTATATGCATGACAAATTGTTACCATTTTATTAAGAAGGTGATGCAAACACCAGTTGTTTGCTTTTATTGACTGGTAGTTTGATACTGTGAAAATAATCTAATAGAAAAGACTTGTTTTTTGTGAAAGTTGCATTTTAATAATCCCTAGTTTTCCTAACTCGATTCTTTAAATTTTTCTGGGAGCTTCTTATGATAATATGGACATGAATGCAAAGCATTTGCCTTCTTCTAAAATCAGTTTTATTCCACAGATCATGAAATAACACAGTGCTGATTTTGTGGCATCTGGACAAACTTTGATCACTCCAAATCTATAGTTACTACAAACATATGTACTGTAAATATCCTGGATTAAATTCAGATCTTATCTCACCGTGTGATCAGTAATGCCATTCTTTTGTTTGGCATTTAATCCAAATCCATTGCAAATGAAATTCCATACTTTTCATGACTGTGTAGGAAACTCATAGAACCCCATAAATATAACCAAAGCATAGCTAAAAAGAAGGTAAGAAACCACCTGTCTTCTTACCATGTGAAGCTCTCCAATATAGTACTGCTGGAGCATCTCCCTGGCATCTGTAGAATGACCGACATCTTCAAAGCTCTCTGTGGCATCTGATCCTCCCTGCTCCAGCAAAACCTCCTCACCTCCTGGATGCTAATTCAAAGAGCAGCAAACAGGGACCATTTAAATGTGGTGGGACAAGGGGCGTGCTGTGGTGGCGCAGGGGTTTAGCACGCCCCACGTTTGGAGGCCTTAGTCCTCGACACGGACGTCGCGGGTTCGACTCCCGGTCCCAGCGACCTTTCCCGCATCTCCTTCCCCCTTCCTGTCAGCCTACTGTCACGGAAAATGCGAGCCACTAGTGCCGCAAAAAACTCTTCGGAGAAAAAAAAAAAAAAATGTGGTGGGACTTGCAGGACAGTGGGTCCTGAGGACCAGGATGGGGCCAATAATCCCCACCTTGAAGGGTATGTCTTGAGAAATAATACCTTTAAAAAAATAAAAACAATCTAAAAAAACCCCATTACTATACAAGATTATGCTTTCATAACAACAGTGATGTCAAAATCCCAAGAAAGTTGTTTGGGTGAACTGGTTGCATTTTGAATGTTGCCCAAACACTACAATACAGGAAGGAGCCTCTGGTAGGTAATTATGGAAGAACATACTCCATTGTGTAGCGCGTACCCACACAATGGAGATACGCTCAAAAACAAACGTTTTAAAGAAATCTGCTTAATTTCTGAACGGACAACATTGAGTCTTTTAATGCTAGAATATGCACTGTTATATAAAAGTGTTACTACGGTACTGTCTCTTTAAAGCTATTATATTGAGTGCCAACAGTTAAAATGTCTTAGTGCTAGTGAATTTTAAAGAGATAGCTTAAAGCAATCTCATTAAACACGATGGAAACTCCAAATTAGACTTAGTACTTTGCATTCTGTCTCTGTTATCAGCATTAATGAACAAAAAACAAACTTTACACATCAATGAAGGACATTATCAGAGATTCAGGAAGCAAGCTTACACAACGTCACACGCCTACAAGTAACGTAAAATATCCTGAAAGAAGATTGATGTCAAAATAAATGTATGTAGAAAGAATGCTTCTTACCTCCTCTAGGAAACTTGTAATGTCGTATATCTTATTATGGATGATTAGCCACGTGTCATTGCTCATATTATGCATTCGGACCTCCTCTAACGTGTAATATTTTGTTCCGCCGTCAGCAGTTTCTCCGTTGTTCTCATTACTGTTGGTGTTAACAGATTCGCTGCCCGAATGTTCATTTATTTCCTCTCCCATTCTTACGTTTGAGTAGAAAAACAGCTGGACTCTAGCTCTTGTTACCGTCTGTTACCACGGTATTATGCTAGCCAACAGGACGAGCCTTTTCTTCCTTTTGGTAAAAGTTCAACGGTATGAAAGAAGAGTCCAAGGATATAACAACATAAATAAACAAACAAAAGCGATATAAAACAGATGCGAAAACGAACCTAGCGCGGGTGACCGACGTATTTAGTCAGATTATCGAACATTTACACCGGGTACATCAGCAGACATGTGAAACAAACCAATGGCGTTGATGTTATTTCACCCCAACGCCCACACATCACGACTGGCCAATAGCGGAGTGACTTTTTCAGTGGTAGCCAATCAAATTGAGCCTTTTCAGATCATGACATGTCACCTTTTCTGGGTGCGCATCATTTCTTAGCCAGTTAGGCAGTTGCCGCGCCGGTGTTAGTTGGTGACGTACAGCATTTTAAAAAGAATATTAGTGACTCAGATGTGAGTACCTGACAAACAAATCCGAATTTTTTATTTTTATTTTTTGCTCTAATCTTAAAAAAAAAAATGTTTTATGCGACTATATCGTAGTGTGTCTGGTATGCTTTATGGCTGTCAATTTATATTGACAAAGAGTCTTCATACATAAAGTAACACACCGGCTTAACCACTGGCTAACTGCTAAGGATTGTGTACACTGACTCCTTGAGGTTCATTTGTAATTTCATATAATATAAATTATATGAAATTACACAAAAATGAAGCTTCCAGTTCTCTGGTTGTGGTTAAAGACATATGGCTTCTGTTGATAGGTCAGATAAGCAACCACAAGATAAGGCAGAATCTTGTCTCCCTCTCTTTAAATCTCAACTAAAAACCCACCTGTTTAGGACTGCATTTGAAAGGTAATCAATTACAAACTTAATGATAGAACTGACTTCATGTCATGTTCTGACTGTAGATTCTATGTTGCAATTGCACAAAATCCGTGAGGGACGACGGAGTCCCTGAGCGAAATTC
>CAEFZX010004969.1:0-13015 GCA_903066825.1 Alfaro cultratus | reverse complement strand
TCGGTAGACGGATGCAGAGCATGGACCTGCCAGGAAAGAGACCAGAGAGATTTATGGATGGAGTGAAAGAGACATGAAGGTAGTTGGAGTGAGAGAATAAGGCGAGGAAGGCAGGATTACATGGAGACTCACTGTGGCACCCCGAAAGGGAAAAAGCCTTAGGAAGAAAGGAAGATTTAATAACTCTGTTACACTGAAACTAGTCCTGACTTCCTGTTTAACCTGAGATTGGACCCTGGTTCTGTCTGGATTCGAATTATCTATTTATTTGACTAAAAACCCTAATTTAACAATTTAATCCAACCTGAGCAGATTAATATGACAGGTTCCTTTAATCTGATCTGTTTCCAGTTATTTCTGTTTCAAAGGAAAATAAATAATTGATTATAATTAATACCTGTCTTCAAGCTGTCAGTATTAATCTAATAATTTAATATTTAAATCCTTCATGTAAATTGATGCTTGGACATTAAACAGTGTTTTCTTCCCCGGTCATCAGTCCCGGGTCCATCCGGTTCTGCTCCACCGAGGCTCGGTTCTGTTCAGCGGCCTCCCTCTCTGCGGCTCTCCGGGAACAAAGAACCCGGCCACAGGATCCATTTCTCCGCGGTGGATCCGGCCTGAAGCCCCCTAGCTCTCCGGCTCTCCTCCTGCAGAGACCCGGTTCTCCTCCGGGACCTTGTTGTGGTACCGGAACCGGGTGAAGCCCCCACTCCATCGCCCCGTCTCCTCCCGGGCCGCGGCGGCTAGCCTGGCCGAGCTAGCATGAAGAACAATGGGCCACCATTTCCCGCCCTCTGCGCAGCGGCCCATCCCCCTCCGCGGGCCGGAGAACCGGACAGAAACGCTCTTTACTCGGTACAAACCGGCACCGCAAACCCGGGGGAAATATATTTAATTTAAATTTCATACAAGAAACGTTTTTATTTAGCTTAACGCGTTTAGCAGCGCAAACACAGAGACTCTGCAGCTGCTGCGCATTTTGAACGGAGGGCTCCGTCTACTTCCCGGAGAGGTCAGTGTCGTATGGAGGAGATCCGGCTACTTCCTGGCATTTATAGTGAGAAAAATGGGCGTTTCGTGTTTACAACCCCACACTGTGAACAGTTTCCTGCGTGGAAACACCACCGAGCTCAGGCTGGAGGTCTGGGGCAGTCGGCCCGGTCTGACCGAAGCAGCAGCCATTTTAAAAGCGTTTCTCAGCCTTTTATCCGCAAAAAGGCTGAGAAATGCAGTTTGCGGTATTTCTCAGCTTTTTTGCGGCTGAGAATCAGAGCCAGTCTCCAGGCAGAATCTAACCTGAACCGGTTCGGCTGAGGCAGGACGGACATGGGTACTCACACGGTAGGAGGCCCGAAACAACGGGACTAGGACCGAATCTCTGGGCTTTCTGGGTCTCGGTTCGGTTGTTGTTGTTTTGGGGCTGAAGCTGCGACTGGAGCGGTTGGTTCACTTTCAAACTGGGTCGAACTGAGACTAAGCCACGCCCTCTTGAAACGCCCCCATTCGTTATTTTCATGTAGGGGGCGGGACCTATGGCCATCCATCTGGGAGGAGTGCAGCTCTATTGGTTAGTAAATCCTCGCCGCTGATTGGTGAACAGGACGGCTATTCAGTGTCAGACCCCGCCCACTAACCGCTGTTAACATCAGGACGGTGAATGTTCACTTCCTGCTGGGCGGGGCTTCCGTCCATGTTGCTCCTTCCAGGAGGAGAAAAACCAGCGATAAGTGTTCAGTTTATGGGACTGAAGAACTGATGGTCATACGCGGTTTTTATTTCTGCGTTGTGCTGGTTTTATTTAATAATTAGGCCGTGATACAGGTTTTCTTTGTTGGTTTATTCTGACGAGAACAAACAGAAAACAACCATGTTATGGGTTAGTCCAGGGGCCGGCAACCTTTTCTACTCAAAGAGCCATTTGGGACCGCCTCCCAATAAAAAGAAAGCACTTGGAGCCACACAACCCATTTTGACGTCATATATGTAAAACCTATGTACAAAAATCGATACTATGTTGCGTTTATGAAATCAACGAACTGCTGCAGAGAACACAAAATTTTATTTCTGGATGTAACAAAACGCATTTTACACTTTGTTGATGCTCAATTTCAAACAAAATACCTTCTGTCTATTTGGGTCTTTGTATTTAAGAAATAAAAATCGAAACTTCCCCAACCCGCACTGAAGGGAAAATAGAAACAGAATGCAGTCACCTGTCCTCCTCTTATTCAGGAGATAAAAATCAAAACTTATCCAAATATTATCCACCGGCACTGAACGAACCATGCAAACCAAAAAATGCGCAGTCTGCTTCTGTGTCCCATCGCGTGTGTGCGGTCACCTGTCCTCCTGAATTAAAAAAAAAAAAAGACTATTTCACTTAACAGTGTATAGTTATGTATTTATATTTGACTGTTATATTCCAGACAACCATGCACACATATGTAAAACAATAGCTAATTAAAATATTTATTTTACCTGCTTAATGTGATTTTTGCTCCTGAACCTCGCTGCACAGCGTCTTCATGTCAGGGCTGTAAGATGTCACCTTCATCTTCAAACAGGAGCGTAAGCTGACGTCTGTGAGGCGTGAGCAGCGCTTGTTTTTAATAAAGTTCATGTTGGAGAAGACCTGCTCACAGATGTATGTGGATCCGAAGATTGCAAGGACTCCAAATGCATACCTCTTCATGTTGATGTAGCTGTCGGGGATGAAATTCCATGTTTCGAATACAAGTTCTGCCATCTTCAGAATGTTTCCTTTTCTTGGATTTATTTATGATGTATCTTCCAGGCAAGAGCCAAAAAGTCAATAAATCAGTGCGCTAAAAAAATTCGGTCTGACAGACATGGTGTATGCCAGGAATGCCTGTCGCACATCGGCGGACATGACGTATATTTTGGGTGCTAAAAATGTTCAAAGCTTTTTGTTTTAATGTTACAAGTTTACCATAATCTTCAGATTTAGAAATGTATTTTAAAATGATTTTAATTTATAATTTTTTAATGATTTAATTTTAATAAAATATTCTATTTCCCAAAGTCACTGGGAGCCACAACAGAAGGATGAAAGAGCCACACGTGGCTCCGGAGCCATTGGTTGCCGACCCCTGACCTAGCCTAATCTGTTCAAGGAACAAGATTCTGGTCCGTTGGAACAATTTATAGATGAAATGAGAACTTAAAATATATGTAATAAAAAACAATGACTGAATACCGAGTGTCAGCTGGATATAATTAACACACAAAAGTAAGGACATTTGTGCTTGGTCAGTTGTTTCCTTATTATAACTGTGCTTTCTGGAAATAAATTTCATATCTTTGTAAAGATGGCTTACGTTACTTTAAATGGTGCCACACTGGTTAGAAAAATTAATTCTGGGTTCAGGATGTTGGTTGTGCCAATGAAACTCTTCCACGACATGTTGAACATGTTGGTGTAAATATACTGAAATGTTCATATTAATTTCAATTTTCTCATTTTTGATATGGAATGTCCTATATCCTATTATGATTTTTATAGCCTATTATAATTTTTACCCATTTAAATCAACATTTTTTCACCTGTGCAATGCATGTCAGACAGGAAGTTAATAGAGAACTAAAGCCTGTAAACAAAATGCAGGAAGTCAGGGTTAGGGTTATTTATTTATAAAAACTAAACCAGTATTTCTATATTACCAGTATTGCATGTCAACACTTTGTTTTGATATGGCTTCTGAAGATTTCCAGTAAGGGAAATGCTCCGCCTCACCAGATATTGAATGTTAATGTTAGCAAAACTAGCTTTTATGCTAACAGCTAGTCAGTGAAGGCACCAAATAATAAATAGACAGACCTGGAAGTTACTGTTCATTTTTTCTGTACCAAGCGAGCTGCAGAGGCTTAAGCAGCTTAACTCAGAAAACAGATTTATTTTTTATTTTTTTAATCCTTAAAAACAATAATGTTGTTTTTGTGTTTTCTTTCTTCTAGCTGCAGCAGCGGGTTCATCAGATTCTTAATATAAGAGGAGGCTCAGTCAAAGTAGTCCGCCACATCATGAGGGGTGAGTACAGCTCAGCGTCTGCTAACCAGTTCTGAAACGTTTTTCAGTGCTCAAATTGATTTGATTAATCCATTACTTGATTAACCAATTACTTGGTCATTAATCAAATAGGTGATTGTCAGATAAAAACTCTGCAGATATACAAATAAAATGGAAATAAACACATAATCAAAGTCATTTATAAGAACATTTAATGCCTAAAATCCAATAAAAACATGCCTTTAATGAACGTTTGATCATTTGTAGCAAAGGATGAAGTTTTAACATGATGTGAAAAGCTCAGGAGTTTTTCTGCTTGACTTAACATCAATACTGTGTAGAGCTGATCTGTTGACTATCATTTTTGATTAACTGATCAATAATTGGGTCATAAAAAGCGTCTAATAGAATTTTTTTTTCATAATTTGAACCAGCCAAAACACATTGTTCTGGTTTGGACAGCTTTATGAACAAAGAAAGTTTTTTTGTTTTTTTAATCTTAAGTCCAAAATGTTTATAATGTTGTTACAATTTTGACTTATTTTTACCTCTGATTGTGGTGTTCTTTCAGGAAATTGACTTTCTTTTAGCCTCTATACTCAAGTTAATGATTTCTACATTAGTTGATGATAACCTTAATAATCTTTATAATCAAATAATTACGATTAATCTGATTAGATGTTTCAGCCCTAAAATCTATGCCATACTTTTTAAAGAATGAAAATACGTTTCCAGGGTGCTGTATACATTTTTATACTCTCAGATGTTCATAGTAGCCATGCAGTACACATCTTGTGTGTGTATAGAGACCTCACAGATGGAGTGTATCACTGAGGCAGATCTGAAATGCTTACAGTATATAAGATACAGATGGAAAAATAAAGATGTAATGCTAGTAAACACAGTAAAATACATCCAGGCAGGAGCGCTTATTGGTTTTTTATCCACATTGCCGGCATTCAGATGATAAAACTCCACACTCAGACACTTCCTGGCATGTATATTTGCACTGCAGTGTACTCACAGCCTCTGTGTGATAGCGAAACAGACTGCTTTCTGCTTTAAGATTCCCCGTCCTGCCATATTCGGTTTGTGTCTGCGTTTGAAAAGATGTAGTAGCAGGTGTGTTGTTTTTGTCCCTACGCGACATCCATCCTTCCTGTTTAATCGCCGAGTACAGCTGGAGGACGATGCTCCGCTCACACACACCCTCCGGCCTTTGCGGCGTGTAAACGCAGTAGATGGAGTCATCTGTCACACTTGCCAGCGAGCGTGGCGCCTCTCCAGTCCTCAGAGCGCCGCCGTGTTTGTGCACGCACACAGGAAACCTGTTGTCGTCGCTTTAGTGTTCATCTGCATATTTGCATACACTTGGGCCTGGCTTGTCCACACAATGTTTTCACTTGGGTGTATAAATGGGTTTTCATTGTATTAATTACATATTTATATTTTCACTCCTGACCTTTTTTTCAGTGTAGGTATTTCATTCAGTTGGCGTTTACTGTTGAAACGAGGGATCGGCCCAATATCAAGAAATTATGACGTCATTCTCATTTGTCCGATATCAAGAATATCGCTGATGACATGTTCAGTTGTGCAGGTATTTTATTTTAAATCAAGTGATGCCACTTCTGCAGAGTTCAAGCGGTGTTGGTATAATTGGAGAAAACAAATTTCTGACTAGAAGTAATTTTAAAATTCCCTCATGTCAGAGAACAATTCAATCATAATTTTAATAATAGTTCAAAATATTTAGAGATGCATCCATCAGATATCAATATCTGTATCTGTTCTGATATTAAAAAAGGTTCTAGATCTGATACTGTTGACAATGTGCCTGATCCATAAGGACAGATCTATTAGTCTAATTCTATGCTTTGTTCTCTGAGTGATGGCATGCTTTATTTATTTTACATTATATTTAGAATTCCTAATTGCTATTTTTGAACCATTTTACGAAAGTAGTCAACCTATTGTTTTTGTCAATGTATTTATTATTTATTTTCTATTGGCTCTTCTACTCCTAATCACACTGACTGATCAAATTAAAGTTGTTTTTACCTGTTAGCTTGTGAAGCTACTGATTTATTTCAGTGTACTGTACTGCAGCAGAGTATCAAGTATGTTTGTAATTCAGTACATATTTGTGTGTGTCTTGAAACACACTTAAAAAGAAACATTTTAAGTCAGTTTAGTTGTTTTTCTGTATCAGATATCGGCATCAGAAGTGATAAAGGTGAATATGTCTGCGCATCTATACCAGCTGAGAACTAGAGCATCTGATCGTTTAAATATATTTCTGCTTTTTCAGCTTGCAGTGTGAGTTCTCAGCCTTTCCAGAAGGCCAACGCGTTCAGACTTTTCCCATTTCAAGTGACCTACCTGGTCAACTTGAAATTGCAGGAAAAGGTTAAGCACATGCAGAATGTGCCACCAAACGAGTTGTTTTGACCCTTAATGCCTTCAGCTTACCAAATTTAAAGCTTCACTGCAGGAAGAAGACGGCTCAACTCCAGGTGATGGTGTGAAACCCTGGTGTGGCGTTTTAGATCATATGAGACTCGATTCCACTCAGTTTCTTCTTGTGAGGATGAGAATAACATCCTGTGAGGTTGGGCTTTAATGGCACAAACTTAGCATGTTGAAGACTGACTGTTACGGAGATTCAACGTAACAGTTCCTCTCACACGTCACTTATGTTGAAGTTCAGAGTCTGAGCTGAGCTTTTGACAGGAAGGTGGCAGAAACATGTTGCATGTGATTCTTTTCACCCTGCAAAGCTTCAGAATTTCTTACAACTGAGTTGCTTAAAGTTCTTCCTTTCTATTTTTCAATCTTTTTTTTATCGTCATTGTTTAGAGATGCTGACCAGAGTTTAAGACTTTGACTCGAGTTACAAAAACTTCAGACTTAGTCTTCACTGCAAAGTGGTGTGATAAGTAGCATTGAGTCCAGCTATTGCAACTTCCCAAGCTACTTCTTTTTTTTTCCAAGTATTTTAGATAATCTTTGGAAAAAATTTCCAATAGCAGGATTTTCTGGGAATAATATGGAGATACAATCCACAGAAAAATAACAGTGACGAGGCCGGAGATCACTGTATAATATTATTTGTGTAAAATGTCTTCCAAGTATTTACTGTGTGTATCCCAAAGTCTTCCATTTACAATTCATGAAACGGAATTGTAAAAAAAAAATTATGAATAATATTTAAGCTTATGCTAAACATATTAAATCATTTAAAAATGTTTGCATAGACTTCATAATCTTTTTAATTTATGGTTGGTAAAGAAGCCCAGTTCACACTACACGATTTTAGAATTGTCGGCCAATTTTCAAAACTTGAGACCACACACAAATTTTTTTAGGTGTAACGGCTTCAATTGTACCATGTGTGATGTCCAGCCACACAGCAAGAGCAACACAAACCAATTTCTCTCACCGACATTCAGATTCCAGACATAAAATCTTGTAAAAACCCACTATATCACACGTGAATTTAGAGTAAATAAACACAACTGTCGACGTAGAAGCAATAACTTATTTTAAGCAATAAAAGATACAACAAAAAGAAAAGCCATTGGATAAAAGAGTGGAGAGGGCGCGAGCAGTGGCTCTATTTGATGCTCTATGCTATGGAGGTGAGTTATGTTTTTCCATCGTTACCATTTGTGTGTTTAAATTGTTTTCTGTTTTGTCGTTTCTTTAAGCTTCATCAGTTAATTAGTAGTTGCCGTTTTAATGTTTACAATTACATTGAGAACAATGAGCACAAAATAATGGCTACAAGTCCAGTTAACTAATTTTAAAACCAGGCATTAATCAATGTTTTACTAGTCACAACTGCAATCTACCTGCAATGCATGTGGCTAGTGTCAGCGTCAATAACATTATCATTATAACCTATTTATGTCACGTTAACGATGAACAGCTGAAAATTTACCGGGTTTATCAACTGCAGTACCAGTTTTGCTCCAACTCCTCTCATCATTTCTGTGGATATTCTTTGCATGAAATGTTGAATAAACATTAATGTTGTTTCCACATATCATCTCCGATGTCCACCGGACTCTTGGTTGCGCCATGTCAGCTGTTTAGGATTACCCTCCGTGTTTACATCACCGTGCTTTCTGATTGGCTACCCATCACATTCAACAGGCTTCGTTCTTGCTCCCAGTCAGGGAAAACCCCACACACTGCAGTGATAAACTGGCCAAGGCAATCCAACATGTTGAATATGATCACTCCTGATTTTAGATCGGAGCGGTCCAACGTTCTAGCGACTGGACCCGATCAGTTCTAACACTCCACACACAGCAGGATGATCGATAATTGCAAGCGACAATCTTAGAACGTTCAACGTTCTAAGATTGTCATAAGGGGGTAACCGGGGCAAAAACATCGTGAAATGGGCTTAAGTGGTTTTTATTTATGTTTTATTGTTTTTGGTTGTTGTATTTTTGGATATTTAAAATGTCTTCCAGTTCTAGTGTTGCAAGTTCTGTACAAAATAAAAGTTTTATTGGTCTTTTGAGAGAGAACAAAATTGCATGATGTTGCCATTGTCAATATATTACTTAAAAATGGTCTCAAAACAACAATATCATTTATCGAAATAATTTCTGGGACAGTTTATCATCCAGCGAAATTTGTTATGGTGACAGGTCTAATAATGTTTAAAAAAATAAAAAATAAGACTAAATCTTTTAAAGCCATACAATTTATTAAAAGGCAGGGAAACCTACAGAGTACCACTGAAATTAGTTCTGATTTCAAACAGAAAAGTGGATCTTGAGCAACCAATTGAAAAATAAAAGACAAGTTGTCGTTTGCCTTCATAAGCTGTGTGGCATGATGGTGGAAGTATCATGCTATGGCCTGTTTTGTGTCATCTTTGCCTCAAAGTTTTGATATTTTCATGAATTTATGCTTTCTGAATTAATGTCTCCAACGAAACTGAAGAAATGTGAAACAGCCTCGTAACAAAAGTTTTTCCGTTTTAGACCAGTTTATGAAATGTAAATCTGATTTTATCTTTGACCAAACTATTTCAGACATACCTTTTGTATTTAACTACAATGTCTAAGGGTTGTACTTTAAAGATCTTATTGTGTTATTTTTCAGAGAATCTGTTTCTTAAAAGCACAAACAGAATTTATGACTTCATAGCTCATTGTTCTCAACACTCTCCCTCCCCATCGTCTCTAGTTCCTGTCCCTGCTGTAGCTGTGTTGGTGCAGCTTCATTCTTGCATGTCTGTGTTTTGAATGACTTGTGTTGCTCCACCTGCAGCCGCAGTCAAAGCCCCCGCACCGCATCCCCTTCCTGGAAGTGATCCCGCTCGTATTCTTGGCGGATCAGTCTTAGTCACTGACCTGAGTAATGGCAACGCTCAGCGCTGCATTGTCCTCAGCCGTGTTGCCGTGGTGACAGCAGGGAGAGGGCAGCTGCGTGTCGAGGAAAAGCCTTGGCGGAAAGTTGAAGAGTCGTAGAGTTTCTGACCTTCCTGTGCGTATGGCTGACTGCAGAGCCTTTCATAGACACAGAGACACAGAAACGGGTTCACAGTGACAGGCGGGCGCCTGCAAGATGCTGTGGATCCTCAAGATTTTATCGACTCTCTCTCCTTCTGTCCCTCTTGCTGCATTTAGGGCTCAGTCAGCCTTAAAGTTCAGCCATTTTTAGGCTGGTGTTGTTGCATGCTTGTGGAATCAAATCCATACGGAAGAGGATTAGGGCCACTGAAGAAAAAAAACAGAAAAACAAATTCTGACTCTGAATTCTAGGTCTGTCAAATCTATGTCAAAATCCAGATCAATAACAAATTTCTCATGTGTACGTTAATTATGTTGTTGGCATTCAACAGCCGAAACCAAGACTAAAATCCACCTGTTTAGAGATGCCTTTAAAACACAATTAATGGAACCAACATATATGACACGTATTGATGGTGGCACTCGATAAAATGTCACGTTTGTTTTTAATCTGGGGAACCAATTTAGTTTTTGGGAACCTTTTGTTTTTGTTGCACTTTTAATTGCGTTGTTGCGGGAGTGTCCTATTAAAATAAAACTGATTGATATATGAAATGAGCATCTATTTAAACATGGCTCATTGCTTGTTGATGTAAAAAAAAAAGAAGGTCTCTACAATTGTTCATGGTTTTAAAGTAAATACGAAGTTAAAAAAATATTTTCCACAAGTTGAAAATTAAAAATGCTCTGACACAAGTCTATTCATTTCTAATACTGATGTATAATTATGGTTATTTATAACCCTTACATCAATGGTGAAGCTTATGTGAACAAGACCAGCATTACACTAAGCCAGCCTACACTGGAAGGAATTTAATAGAAGAATCATTAACAAAACATATTAATATTAATCAAAATGTGATTGCTATTAAAAAGATATGTAAACCTGATTTTATTTTTCCAGTGAGCCTTTAGTCCAACCCTTCAGGACTGTTCATTTAAGTACTGCTGCCTCCACTTTCATAACTTAGTTTTGATGATGGTGGCAGGTCATAATTTAATTCTCCTCTGAACAATCAATGACACAGCGACCTCCATCTTCTGGCGTTGGTGGCTGTCACTGTTTGCCTTCTGACCTGAGAACTTCTCAGGAAGCCCATCACGTTCCCAGCAGCTCTGCTTCCTTTTTTTTTCCTTTGCTGCTTTTTTTAAAGGTTATGCTTGAAATTAAAACCTCCCACAACTCCAATTGGAGCCTGACTCTTTAAATGTCATTTTACTCCCTATGTTGGGGAGAAATATATGCATGACAAGAAAAAAGAATATGTTTTCTTTTAGACAGAATAGTGATATTCTGCCAGTAGAGCTGCTTTCTTCTTGTCGACAGTAACGATGAGCAGTCGCCAGTGATTGAGTCGGTCTGGATTCTACAGGTTAAGATAAAGGTTCTACAGTTTAGTCCAGTTTGAATGGAAATGAAATTTTATCCCTAGTCATGGAAAAACATTTAGGAAGTGACAGAAATGTTTGTTGTGACTTTTTTTTATATGGTCAATTGGTATTGTATTGACAGATTTGTATCAGATTAGAAATTTTTATTAGCAACTGCATTCAATTTATTGAAAAGTCACAGCACTAATGTTTCTCCTAGCTCTCATTTTACTCCCATATGCTGGATTAAATCCTGACTGATATTCATACCTGATAGTATGGTAGACTCTGTTCAATTGGGGACCAAAATTGCAACATTTGATCCATGTTCAGCTGCTGTGGTTTTCTTTCACACTGCATTGTGTCAAAGGAACCAAATCATTTGAAAACTGTTCCCCTCCTTGACTGTGGGGGCACTGCACCCAGAACCTCTGAGGGAAACAACATAAAAACCTCAGAAGAAGACGCTGAGTTCAACTTCCTCCTTAATGAAATGTAAAAAAGTTTAGAGGTTGTAAGATTTCTCTGTCGTTGGGAAAAGACCATGAACCATTTCTGCCAATAGTGCTAGACACGGCCGTTGGTTTTGGTTGTATTTACCCAGAATGCTCTGCGTTATAGTCCTCATCCTGCTTTTGGAGCGGTCTCCAGTTCACTTACATCAACACGTTCATCCGATGCGCACCGGAGTTCACTTCAAACTAACCCTAGACCGAGGTTTTCAGGTGGACCAGAGTTCTCTGTTTTGGTCCGGATCAGAGTTTGGTTCTGTATTCACATGAACCAGACTTCATAGACAAATGGACTGGAGTTTGATCAAAGCGAACTAAACAGGGCTGGTTTGGGAACAGGGTACTTTGGGAGGTATTGTGACCAAGTAAACGAGATCACAGGCAGAAAAGTGAGTTTCCTCCACCATTGAAATAGTCTGAAATACAGTTACTGCAGTGAATATTTCATCACGCTTTCCTTAACATTAAAAAAATCCCAGTATTATTTGTTCCCAATATCTGTAAAGTCTTTTCTTAGTCCCATTTCATCTGCTATTATCTTTTATTTACAGCCTTGCAATGTAAAAAAGCATCTCTGCCTGCAGGGCAAAAAAAAAAAAAAAACAGAAAATGACAGCCGTTCCTCGTTCTCCTAAACCCTGCTGGCTTTAGTCAGGAAAGCTCCCTTTATTCTATTGTCTCTGCAGTGTCTCCCAGAGAAAAACAGTTTTTTTTTCTTCTTCCATCTCTCTGTCTCTGGGTTTAATGTGTAATCCCTCCTTCAGAGGCAGAGCGGATGCGCTGATTCCACCGGGGCTGCGGCAGCTGCAACTTCCTCTTTCTGCACATTAGACTCACAAATCGACCGTCGAGCGGTCTCAAAGGCCTTGTGTGGGAGGCAGAAACACAAAATGAAGAAAACAGTGGAAATGTTCAGCAGCACTGCAGAATGTAGCAGGACCTGTTTCTGGGTTTTAGAATGATAGTCAGGATGTGGTTATGCTGAGGTAAGGTATGCTAACAGGGAAGAAGGTTCAGATGCAGAACAATAAACAGACGAAATATTCACAGAGAGCTGCTATGTATTAGTTTTGCTCCTTTTCTTAATGCCACAAAATATGAAAGTGTTTAAATTACCCAAATTGAAGCTACAGGAACTGATCTACCTCTGTTAAAAATACAAATTCGAAGATCTTTAGTAACTGCTGGGATGCCAAATAGAGGAATTGCCTTTGAGACCCTCCTGTGGTCTGTTCAAGTTTGCTTTCAAGCGTACTCCAGAATGAATTTGTTCAAAGTCAAAGTGGCAGAGGCGCTAAACAAACACTAGAACGCTAATTGAAAGACACTTTTTTTTGTACCTCTGTATAAATTTTTAATCTGATCTTTATTTGCCTGCAGGTAATTCATTCTCAGATTTGACAAACTGCATGCTGCTCTTTTGTTAAAAGAAGCAGCAGTAAGATGTCACTTTGGTGTCTGAAAAAGACAAAACGAGAAATCGCCTGTTTGAAAAACTGACTGATTAATAGTGCATTACCTTGATTCTTCTTTGTATTCCCTCTGTGAAGTAAAATATTAAGTCAACT
>CAEFZX010004968.1:0-76897 GCA_903066825.1 Alfaro cultratus | reverse complement strand
AAATGTTTATTTTAAAGCTTGAGGATAATGTCCTGTTCACACTAAATGTTTCTGAGCCGAATTCATTGTGATGTTTAATAAAATTCCTTATCAGATCAGAAATTTTGATCATGCAATTTGAAACAAGAATTTAATTTAATTATTTTGAAGTAAAAAAAAGTTATTTTAACTTCATATTGTAAGTAAAATAATAGAGAAATGTGGCTATTTAACTAGGTGAGAGTTAAAGAGCCACAATTCTTACATATTGTGAAATAATTATTTGGATTAAATTGCAGCATTAAGTTAAAACTCACAATCAAGATTAATGAACTTAAAAAAACAATATTTAGACAAATTTTCTCCTGTTGTTAAATCAACTTCATGGACTTTAATTTCTGAGTTAAAACCAAAACAATTTTCTTGTGACTTAAATTGCATTTTCAAGGCAGCAGGTGGACTTTAATTTTCAAGTTAAACCACCTTCAAATGTTTTACAGTGCACAGAATGTCAACAGCTCCTTTAAAGGTACAGTATGTAACTTTCTGACACATCAGGCTCAAGAGATACAACTGATATTTACAGAAAATACCAAACAGTATTTTCATCAGTTTGAAACATCAGCTTATAACCAAACCCTATCGAAGACACAAGACAACAAAGCAGAAAAAACCCAAAATGCTTTTATTCAGTCTGGTGTAAAGGTTTTCAAGGAGTTACAGTAATTGATTGATGGTAGATGTTTTCTAGTTTTAAGAAAGACATCCTTCAGCCGGACTGAAGCCGCTGAAGAGTGAGCAGATTTCCAAGTCAATATAATTCTTTGTTGTGAATAAAAACATATTTTGTTAAACCTGTCACTATGTTGTAATTGTATAATTGGAAACAAGAAATCTGAAAAAAATCAAATAAAATAAATAAAGCCCTTCCACTTCCTCCCAATACTACTATAGCAATTTGCAAAAATGCAACACTCCCAGTCAAAAACAACCAATCAGAGACAGGAGGATGGTTGCAGAGCTGTCAATCAACCGTGTGTAAACGCTGCTCAATGTGCTTATGGCGGAGAAACAACTCAAGGTTCCCGGAAAACTGTTTATCCACCGTTATGCCATGCTAATTAGCCTTAGCATTTATAGAAATGCAACCATGCAATAGTAGAACAATAATATAATGAAATTATTATATATATGCTAATATAAAACAACTAGTTTGGAGCCGAGTTTCTTTTAAAAATATAATCCCAGTATAATTTCACCACAACAACAACAAAAAGAAACAATTACCTGGAAAAATGAAGAATAAAAATCTAACTCCAACCAATCCATTTGCCACAGAACCATTTTATTTTCATTTTGGTTGTACACAAGCTTTTTCAAGATTGTCTAGATTACATACATTGATATAAAAGGCACAAAAATGCATTGCAGAGCTTATCTTTAGCACAAAGTCTAATATCAGGTGATTTTCAAGTGTTTCCCCTCATAAAGATTCATCATACAGCCTGTACATATATATATATACTAAACCCCGCTACCTGTCATGCTATTAGAGTTTAACTGCAAACCTAATTACTGTCTACATTTCTGTATATATGTACACAGTTTATTGTTTGGGTTTTAAAAAAGTTTAAAATACATGCTTTACCTGTAAATTATACAAGCAGTACTGTACAATAATATTGTGATAGAAAACAAATGCTTATACATGTTTTATACAACTGAAAGACACTCACGGATCATCACACCAAACAAACACGGTAAGCTCTTCACTTTTCTTCTCCTCCACAAAGAAACTCGACTTTTATTGCAAAAACATTGAAGGGCCGTTGAGCGGTTTTATAAAATCCTTTCATTGTTTTATTGTCCATTCAGTCACATGACAACGTCGCCTTCAAGGCTCTTTTAGCACTTCAACGTAGCCCCATCAAGACCAGAAGGTCTTTCACAGTAGAAACGACTTCCTAAAGTATTTAAATGCATTTTTTAATAAATAAGAGGAACAATTCAGAGTGAGGTGAAGAGATTTTGTTTGGACTTGCAAAATCAGTGAACGGAACAAAATATCTCTAATGAGGAACCGGTGCTCACTTCTACAGACAAGACAATTTTCTCTTCCTATGGTCGATATTTATACAAAGACTCTCCATCAAAACTAAGAAACATTTATTCAAGTATACAATAAAACATTTCAATTTCATTTCTATAAATTATGTGTGTATTTATGCTAGCTTTATGGTTTGGTTGGAGATTCAGAAAACAGATTTATTTACATCCCAAAACAGTTCAGTAAATCTGATTGACTGAAAAAGACATTTTCAGTACATAAACTTGTTCATAGTTCATAAATAAGTACTGAAATCCTGGATTTCTTTATACAATTTAAACATTTATTTAGTTGTATCTAACAAATGCTGCTTTATAAGCAAAAACATTTAGTTTATCGTAACAACATCAAAATAAAACTCAAATTTTAAAGCCCTTTTTCAACTTTAGCAGTGGTATACTTTATCTAGGCCTGTCACAATAAACAATAAATCAATTAATTGTATGATAAATTAAAACAAGTTCAATAATTATCTTATTTGAATGATTTTGCCGTTTTTCTCTTTCTATCAAAAACTGGATGACGAAAGTCATCAGTTTGGTGCTTTGGTCTCAACCAGCACTTTTTTTGAAGGACAATTTTGTTTACAGAGACTTTATAATTAATTTTATGTTTGTTCTGCTGTTTATTTTGGATACTTAAAATGTCTTCCAGTTCCAGTGTTAAATGTTCACTAAAATTTAAAGTTTTTTCATGTGTGATTGCATTATTATGCCTTTACTGTTGTACTGCTTGAAAATTGTCTCAACAATATTATCGTTTATCGCAATAACTTCAGGGACAATTTATCGTCCAGTAAAATTTGTTATTGTGAAAGGCCCAACTTTATCACACTGGCAATTTTATTTATTTTTCCTATAATTTAAATTTTAATGACATACATCATTTATGCAATAGCTAGCCATTTTATTTTACAATAAAGAACAGTTTAGAAAAACTAATTTTGTTAAGAGAATTTAAGTTAAGAGAATTTGTAGTTATTTTTAATTATTTTGACCACAATAAATACAACAGTGGAGTATAAAAGGTGTGACAAAAGTCAGTGTTGGACCAAAATGGCTACTCCCACTATCTCTGGGCTCAGCAGTCTGATCCGTGAGTATCTACTCAAGTAGTAGCTATTTACAAAAATAATAAAAAAGTAAAATAAAATATCACAGACCTCTTGTGACCAGAGGTTAATATTCATTGTGTTTGTGTTGTCATTACAGTACAGTGCTGATTGTAGTCATTTTACAGTCAGAAGAGTGTGACGCACAAACAGATCACATGTGGATCTCATGCAAAGAGTGGAGACAGTCAGCGGTCAGTCTTTTCATACAAAAAACTGTCAGAAATGCAGCCTATTGCCTGTTTTTTAAAATTCATCTCGGTGTTGTCAGCAGGCCAAGCACACAGGAGGCTCCTCCGGCCCGTTAGTATGTCAGTGCGGCGCTGCTTTAAAGACGATACAGGATAAGCGTTAATCGGTGACAATCTTAGCACAGTAAATCAATAATTCAGCTAGCAAACAAAACTAGGTTCTGAGTTAGCAGCTAGTCCACTTTGTACATTCTCCAAGTGGTTGTACTATAAAATTATGCAAAGTATAAAACAGGCAGGGCATCCTGAACTCAGCGTGAAGCAGCAGGAAAACAACATCAGGCGAACTCCTCACCAAACTGGTGCTGCTGTGAGCATCAATAGACGAAAAAAGCCTTTCGGACAATTAACAAGCAAGTGGTGCATATTTAGCTAATGTAGCCCTTTAACACGGCGAGAAAGCAATAGTTTGGCTTTCATTGCACAAAGTAAATATCCAACCCTGTATCAGGAAGTCATGTTTTGAACTTGTTCAAGTCACGTTTTGGGATCACCTAAAATGACAACAACAATGGCAAACCAAAGGCTGCTGCTTTGGAAGAAGAAGACACGAAGATCAAGCTTCCCTTCATATTCCTTCAGTCAATGAAACGTATAGAAAAAAGATAAAACATCTGCTCTTTTCCTAAAGATCTGTTGTTGCAACATGATGCCACGGTTTAAAGGAAACAAACTGCTCTGCGTTTGTTTCAATAAAGCATCCAACTCTAAGGTTACACAGGATGATCTGTGGAGTGAAGAACTAAATAAGCTAAAATAATCGTGTTTATTTGTAATAAAATCAACCAAGTGGAGTGAATCTTATTGGAAAGTGATGACAGTTTTGCGGGGATGTCACAATCCACTCTCAGGTATTCAGATCCATGAAACAATCAAAGTATTTTTTAAATTATCAGTGCTGCAGTTCCGGATCAGAATCAGTTCTAGATATCTGTTGTTGGAATAGTTTGTGATTTTATCTCAGCCACTCCTTCAGCAAGCTGTGCAGCTCAAGTTTCATTATAATTTTTAAAATGTATTACTTATTTTATTACTTCATTGCAGGCCATGCTCATTGCTTTGTGAAACAGCGGCTGTAATGGCTGCTGCTGTTTCCTCCAACTCCAAACAGTTTTTCTCCCAGAGAGTTATCTGCAGTCATATGCACTATAATATTTTTACTTAGCATTTTAGCATTTTTGCTAACTTAATTTACCCTAAATAAATTTTCCCAATTAAATTCTTAACTTGATTGGTTGTTTTGTTAACTTCCAGTTGAATAAAGTCTAAAATTATGTTAAAGTTGTCGTTACCCACTGTTAAGAATAATTTAAGTAGCCATGCTCTTATTTTGAAGTGGGTGAAGACTGTTTCCTCTCGCCCTGCTATGGTCAACTAGCCAAAATCAGAAACAAAATTAGCAATATTCAACAGTCAAAAAACTGTGAAAGCAGAGGGAAAAGTCTGTTGCAAATAATCATTTTATGAAGCACAACTATTCAGGTAAGTGTGGGATAACAAATTTGATCTTGTTTAAGGAGATACATTATCTTGTAACGCATGTTGTGGGTATCAACATGGTTGAATTAGCGCTGCGGGATTAGCTTCTGCTAAATACCGTGTTGGTGTAGCGCTTTACCGTTATTAAAGCTAACATTTATGATTTTTGCTTCAGGTTAGTGCAGTTAACTTTTACGTTAGTTTTACCCACCACTGGTTGTGTGTAAGCGCTAAGTTCCCAAAGCAAAACAGCAACAGCTTCAGAAAGTTTTATCTGCCCTTAATTAACTGGGACCACACTGAAACATGTTAATAGCTGAGTCACATCAAAACAGAGGAAACATGCTAGTGTTAGCGTAGCCTAGCACTGTGGAAAACTGCTCGCCAAGGAGCAGGACACGAGTTTCCTTGTTTGGATGTGTCCAACCAGCAAAAACTCCTATAAAATAGTATTGTTGAGTGAATATTTAGAACAGTCACAATACTAATGTAAACCATGTAATACTGGTCAAATGTAGTGTTTTATTTTTACAAACACGTACAGGGTGTTGACTGGGAGACACTATTTGAAAAGGTCTAAAAATCCCAGTTGATTAATTTAAACATGCTTCAACTTTGATAAAAACGGTTTGTCAGAATTAATCCACAGCAGCGAAATGTTTCATATCAGTTTCGAAAGGGGGAAATGAGCAGCAACTGATTACCCAAAACATTTCTCTTGAACTCATTTTGAGGGAGAGTTCAGGTCTGAGTAAACACATTCCCACAAAAAAATGATGAATGGATAAAATGACAACTAAGTCCTGTAAATATAAGGTATATCATATTTATATGTGGAATATTAGCTTTAATAATGTCACACATATAATTTATTGCATCAGCTAATTGCATTTGTATAATGAGCCCGTCTGCCCCAACCTGATCCCAGAGTCTAGCCTACTGTGATAAAGTGCAAGAGTAATGTTAGAAAACAGTGATGAAGAAGGAAGCACAATGGAAGAAAGAAGATATAATCTAAAGAAAACTATTAGAGCTACTCAAAACTCACCTTTAAATACATTTTAAGATACAACAAACCACTGCATACTATTTACAAAGCAGGTAAACCTCCTACAGATCTGTCAGAAATAGAAAAACATAAATCACTGGTACTAATAAACGACCCTATGCAGGTAAATACCAAAACATTTACAGCAACTCCAACATAAAACTAACTGCATTTTTACTTATGCCTGAAACTGTCATCTGGAAGACTTGGATTTAACTCAAATGCAACAGAAAAATGTGACTTGATGGGAATTTAAGAAATGGGTAGGAAATGAAGCAGAGAGCCTGGTGTTGCTTTTACTCCTATTGGTTTCTGTGTTGATATTATAACTTCTGAAAAGACCTGACAGTCACCTATGCACACAGAAAATTAACACTCCTTATTAACATTTAGTCGCTTTTGGTAATCAAAGCCTAATCGCATCATGAAATACCAGAAGATATATACCAGCTGCTGTAGCAGAACCCTAACCCTACAATGACAATGCTTGCAGATCACAATGATGCTTTTCTTCAGTGTTTACTTTATGTAGTGTGTTAGATGTTAATACTAATTAGCAGTAAAGAAATTATTTTTTTACCGAATCACAAACCAACCAGGAGGACAAATTTCATCTTATTGGGACTCAGTAATCTCATTGGATATATCAATGAGAAAAATCACTGCACAATGACACATTTCAAAATAAAGGAACATTCAAAGATCTTCCATTTAATTAACTTACTCAATGCTAACCCAGGTGATGATGACTTGTTATATTGCCAGAAGTATTCACTCAACTACCCAAAGGTTTGAATCCAAGGTTTCCAATCAATTCCTTGACCACAAACATATAAAACTCAGTACCTCGTCATGCAGATTGCTTCTTCAAACATTTATGAGATTAGGTTTTTCTGAAGACCTCAGTGAACTCCACTTTCACTTCAGTAAACCTATTTGAGAAAAGTCCTCACTATTAAACCTTCAACTTTTAACATGGACCAACAGAGAATGGCAGCAACTCAGCCACAGGGTGGTGAGCCATGTCAAATCCCAGAATACATGAAGAGTCAGAAGCTGCAGAAACCTTATGTTGTCCTTAGATTAGTTCGAGAGCAGTGGAGGGGTTTCCATACAGCTGCATCTCAGCTCATATGATCAGGAGCAACGCAAAGCTTCAGGTACAGTGGTGTAAATGAAGCTGCCGCTGCACCCTAGAGCCTCTTGGTTACAGTGTAAGGAACACTTCATGCTACAGCTTACGCAACAAATTTAGGGTTTGCACCTCCCTGGTCCAGTAAACCTCTGCACCAAAGTACAAAGCAAGCTCCACAATAATCCATGGATTAGTGAGATTGGTGTGGCAGAATCACCTTTCAGTTTGGTAGACTTGGTTCGATTGGGAACGAAAATTGCAACATTAGTTACATTTTCAGCTGGTGCTGTTTGCTTTCACATTGCATTGTGTTAAATGAACCAAACCATTTGGAAAAACCTGTTCCCCCCATTGCCTGTGGTGGCGCTGCACCAAGAACCACTGAAGGAAGCAACACAAAAGCCTCTGAAGAAGTCATGAGAGCAACTTCCTTCTTCACAAAATGTAAACAAAATGGAATGGCATCAGATTTTAGCGGTTGTGAGGTTTCTTTTTCGTCTTTGGCGAAAGACCACAAACTATTTCTTCCACTACCGTGAGAGTCATGCGTTTGCCTCGGTTGTATTTACCCAGAATGCCTTGCATTATAGTCCGCTTCCTGTTTTTGGAGCGGCCTCTGGTCCGCTTGCAATCACATATGCATGCAAACCGTGCAAGACTTCACTTTAATCAAACCAAGACCTACATTTTTAGGCGGACCAGAATTTGCTTTTTTGGTCTGAATAAGAGTTTGATTGCGGATTCACACCTCCCCAAATGAACCGGACTTTCTAGACAAACAAACCAGACTTTGATTAAAGTGACTGAACAGGGCAAGTCAGGTGTTCTAGTCCAACATCAACATCTGAGGAAACAAATGCACGCTAAACGTTTCCATAAAGAGACTCCTGAACCTTGAAGAAAGCCTTCCCAGAAGAGAAAACGTGGTTACAGGCTGACATCGTATCAAACCTTGTGGCAGGCAAGCAGATACTTTTGGCAATATATTTTATTTTAGAGTTATTTTCATTTAGCAACCATCACAGGTAGCATCTGGTTGTGGGCTAATTGCTCCTAAACGTGATGATAGTAATCGTTCTATTCATAAAGGTCAACACTTCTGCTCAAGTTTCCACGTCTCAGGTCCAAGTTTCTGGTTCTATCCTGTCAGACTTCAACACAACTCATCCAACGTGTTTAAACACCAACAGACGCAACGCAAAACGGCGTTCTTGGCGTGCGTTCCTCTTGACCGACAACTTCACAATCATTCAGAAGAAATGCATCCACCCTGTCACAAAACCTCAAAACTCGTCTGTCTCTATTCTTCTGCGACTTTATGACCTCCAATAAATGCTACATTCTGTTTCCAAACAGATCTTTTTTAATATTATCTTTTTAAATATCACATTTGCTAAAAAAAAAAATCCACTCAAATAGGCTTTGAAATTTCGAGTAAAAAATTGCTGAAGTTCCCCTGCCGTGCCAGTAGGTGGTGATATGAGTGACATCACTAACATAAATTCAAGGAAAACGTATTAGAAAAGAAAAAGAGGCTGCTAACTCAGATTTCTAAAACTTCCAGTTGCAACGACGATGCATTACAAACAGCTATAATAAAAATTTTTAAAATGTCTGTTTGGGAAAATATCCAAGTTAGTTTAGGGCCAATTTCTTTAAACCAATTTAGAGATACTTCTTCATGTTCGCACTGCAACAGCTGGCTGATTAGGATTTTATTTCCCAACTACTTCTGAAGTATTTAGTACACGAGACACCAGTGCAACATCTACAGTGATTGGCGGAACCCTCTAAAACACAACAGGATAAAAAAAGAGATAAAGTTGAACATTAGCAACAATTCTTTCACAATAGAAAGGTCTTCTAAAATATCTATCACAGGATATCTGAAACTTTCTACTGCAGGACGTTTTTTAGGATTGTTTGCAAAGACTCCAACGGCCTACAGAAGAAAGAAAGGCTCCTTAAATAGAGGTTAACACATTAAAATGTCAGCAAGCCTTTTGAAAAACAGACATGTCAAACAACAGACGTAACAATCAAAGTGTCAGAAAAAGGAAACTATCACGCCATCTATGTATCTAAAGTAAAAAAAAACCAGCACCAGCCTCCGATACGTAGTCCCTTCTGACCGTGAAGGTAACATGTAAAATAAACAGCTCATAAAAATACGCATTCACACCATTCACAGACACAGCCGGCTGTAAGTTTGCAGTTTGGGCCCATACAGCCAGTTGTCACAGAACATATCACATATTTTGCATTTGAATTGAATTTAAAAGAATTCAAATGCAAAATATGTGAATCACAAAACAAACTATTATTTAATCAACAACTGCAACGCTAAATGTTTGACTTCTTTTTAATATTTGTATTCATTTTCTAAATAGTTTTTTTTCAAAAAGTATGAGATTTTGTTGTGTCAAACTCAAGGCCCGGGGGCTAAAAGTGGCCTGCTGTAGCTTGTTATGTGGTTCTCTAGACTCCGAATTACATCAATAAGTCCCACCAGTTTTTCACAAATCCTCAAAATTCACACAAAATCAACAGATCTCCACTGTTTGTCTGATTTTACTGCAAATGTTCTTAAAATTGGTCAAAAACATTGATTTTAAGTGACTGCTGCCTCAACCTGATGTGAAATTGTAGTCCGTAATTATACAGATACGGTGAGTAATCAAAAGTCACATTTAACATCAAACATTACCGCAAATATTTCCAAATAATCACCACAAAATTTGTGATTCTGATTGCAAAAAACACTAAAACAATCAAAACCATGGAGGAACAGCTGATTAGTGATTTTTTTAACAGTTTAATGGGTTTAAGAAAATTCTGATTTTTGAAATGGCCCAAAATGACAATGACATCCTTGTTTCAGACTATTCATTGGTTTGGACTGTTTTTATTTTGATTCTTGTTGTGGAGTGACTGAAGTTATGAGTTGCTTTTACTTAGAATATGTATTATTTCTTTCATACATTTTTAAACTGCATTTAATGCCAGTGTGTAATCTCCCACAATAATTAGTTGTTTTAAAGAGTGCCAGGATTTTGTTTTGTTGCTTTATGTGACATTTTTGTTCTGCTTTACTTTCAGTTTCTGTCTAAGATTACTGTAAATCACCTCCTACACCTTCAGACAGACGTTTTCCAAACAGTTCACTGCTTTCACACACAACATTTAATGAGGCAGGAATCAGGACGAGACACTTGGATTACTGGGTTTTGTGCAGGTAAAGACATGATGTGAAGCAGCAGCAGCGTATTGCTCTGTGAGCGGGATGTCGAGACTCCAAAAGTCTTCGTGCAAAAGCTTGATCGCTGGGACGACCTGCATACCTCTACGATCGCTCCTCCATTTTAGGCAAAAAAAGATGACATAATAATAATAATAATAAAAAAACAAATGTACAAAAAACTGTAAAGCTTAACAGTCTCTTAGCAGCTCCACTCGGTTTCAAACTCCTCTTCTTCACAAAACGGGAAGTCTTCAGTTTCACATTGTTCAGTTTCAGCCTGCCAGGTCTGTGGCGAGAGCAACTTCGGCGTTGCTGAGTGGCTTCTGGAGTTTATTGCATGAAAAATATTCTCAATATTCCTCCAATCCTCTTCTTTTTCTTCTTAAATAGAAAAAAAACCAGTTTCTAGAGCTACTTCTGTGTAGATGTATGAATCTGTGTGTTTATTAACACAGCTGTACCGCTGGGTGTTGGTGATATGGCTTGTATGACCTTCCGGTGTGCTGCGATTTTATTGGTTTATGTGCACATTCATATCTGTGTAAGATGTTACAGAGCTGGCAAGGTGGTATCTATGCAAAAAAACAAAAATCTATTTTTTCTTGCTAGCCAAATGCTCTATATTTCTCATACATTCCCTACTCTTGGCATGGGCTGGTCAGTGGTACGAAAATGCGTCAAGGTTTTAGAAAGTTACAGTCTTAAACCTGCATTTCCTGTCACACCATTATTAAATCTTAACTTCCCTTTAATGCCAGAGAAAGTGCCAAAGTAGAGTTTTCCAAGGCTGTGTGGAGCGCAGCGTAAGATAAGTTGCTTTTCTTGCTTAACAGAAAAACAAATTCAGTTGTTTGGGTACATTTCAGGCTGGGAAATGCAGTCAGGATGTAAAATCTGAAGAACAAACCAGCTAATATCAGCTGGTTATATTTATGTTAGCACTAAAATTAGCACTAAAAACTGCTGCTAAATTTAGATGGAAAAATAAACAAATATCATCTGATGATGATCAGTATAAATGTAGCAGGGGTGTAATTTTTTCTGTTTTAAATTAAGTATTTTGATATATTATTTTAACAATCAGAATCTCATTCTGGATCAGAACATTAATTAGTGTGGTGGTGAAATTAAAGACAACTAAACACAAAAACACTATTATTTTGGACCATTTTCTTGTAAATTAGTGTATTTTGGGAATTGTTTTTTTTTTTTCTTTTTCCTTCTGCCTCTGTTACAAATGTATTTGCATGAGAAGTCACTTTAAATGATGAAGCACCTAAGAGTGGCTAAGTTCAGCCCCAGGCCCAAAATCTTCTCTGACCACTCCTGCATCTCTCTGTTTGTGTGCTCTGTTCGTCTCTGAATCTATGGCTGTACACATCTGTGTATGTTACATGTATTTATATATATATATATATATGTGTGTGTGTGTGTGTATATGTGTAGGTGTATGTGTGTGTGTTTTGAGTCCATTTCTCAGTCCTCTCAGCTATTGTTGTTCTTGTTCATGAGCCTGGCTAGCATCTGTTGCAGCTGTGACCTCGACACGTTCAGAACCGAGTGCCGGCTCCGTGGGCTGCCGGGCATCGGCAGAGTGCCGGCGTGCCGGCGCCGGGCCGAGGCGGTGGCGGACGTGGCGTGGGCGGGGCTACTCTCGGCCGAGCGGCTCCTCTGGATGAAGCTGCCTCCGGCGTGGGGGTACTGCTCCGTCTCCAGGGTGGAGGAGGAGAAGACGTAGGAGGCCAGCCTCCTCAGCTGATTGGGCCGCGCTTGGTGTCTGTCCTCCTCCAACTGCAAACAGACCAATCAGACAGAGGGAGGAAGAGGAGGTTAAAGAGTGGAAATGGACTCTTTTCATATTAAAAACACTTATTAAACAGGTTGTTTTTGTCTCCTCCCCCTCCCTGACAGACATTAGACATGAGAGAGCAGGTGGATGCTTTCACATATCTAAAGCCTGCAGCTGATTGGTCAAAGGTCATGTGGGGAGGAGCCTGGGGAGAGAAGCTGAGGGGATGTTGGTGTAACTCTGGCTCTATCTACAGCTGCTTTTCATAATTACTAGTTAGAAACTAAAGAAAACTCCTAACAGGGGGCGTTTAAGCGTTTTAGCTGTGATTAGTCAGACTAGCATCCCTTAATCTGAAAAAATAAAAAAAGTTCAGGGAAACATTTCTCCCACAAAGAAGCACGCTAAAGGAACAAAAGTCACCAGCACAAGCATTGCACACACTGTCTCACTAATCTACGACAGCCTGAGCCTCGACAGGTTTCGGCTTTTTCGTTCTGAAGGAAAAGTTACCACTGAAGATGCAAACAAATCAGGGAACTTAAAAGAGAGAGATGGAGTCATCAAGCACACAAAACAGACACACAACGAAGGGAAGAGGGGGAAATAAAAACTAAAAAAAAATGTCTGAACAGAAGAAAAAGGAAAAACAGAAACGGAGTGAGAAAACAGAGGTACAGGACTAGTCCTAAACTGTGCTTACCCCGAAACATCACTTTATTTCTTCTTGTGTTGATCCCAATGGCCCCCTCGCTCTTTTCTTTGTCTCCTCAGGTGAGTCAAACTTGACATACTGTGTACTTTTAAAGCGATAAGTTGGGGGCAAAGGCATCAGTAGTTATGTGGAAAGGGGTAAAGAATTGGAGAGGAGGAACAAAGAGAAAAAAAAAACTGTGGTCCTCGATGGTTGGTGGGAGACGAGCTTGGTTATGATCTAGTGTGACATTTGGCCAAACAAAAAAGAAAACGAAAAAATAAAAAAAATGAAGCAGAACTTGCTAACGGATCTGTGCACACATTTTCATTTTCACACTGGCATAAAACATCCAGCCTTCAAACAGCAGCCACCGAGTATGGAGGACCAGATGTGTCAATAATTAACTGAACGAGCGCATGATGGATGGAGTCAAATGGTGACGTAAATTTACAAGTGAAACTAAATGATAAAAATGGATAAAGAAACAAGAAATCACCACACCCATGAGGAAAATCCTGCAGAAGGAAAATAAAATGGAAACACAATGTGAAATCCAGGTAAAGGTCATAGAGTAACTGGCGACACGCATTCCTCTTTCCTCCGAAACAAACTCTCCAAATAGACCGTCACACGAAAATCAAATTCAGAAAAATGCAAAAAGAAAAAGAGAAATATTCAGTAAACTATTAGAATATGTACTCCGATAAAGTGTTGTTTTTTTTTGGTCTGAAAATAAAATTTAAGAGGATATTAAACATACTTTTCATGTAATTGTATTAAAAATATTTTTTATTAATCTAATAGATTTTTATCTTAAATGTGTTTTCATGAACTGCAAGCACAAAATTAAACAGAAATAAAGGCTTGAAAAGCATCTGTAATTATTAATCTATGTGATGTTTCACTTAGTGAACTGAATTATTTAAATAAATTAACTTTTCAATTTATAGACTATGACTATATAACATTAAAATCCATTTTTCTTAGGTGTTTAAACCCAGTTTACATCCAGCTGACCTGATGAAGCCGGAAGAACACAGCAGGCAGACGACTCAGGGCTGATTAAAGAGGGTTTAGACTATAAAAGAATATCTTAAACGCTACACAGAGTAATAGAAATATGAAACTCCCCCACAAACCCACTAAGCCAAGCCGTCCACTTAAAGCCGGGGTCCACAAACTTTTGGGGCCAAATTGTCAAGTCAAAAGGACTCTAGGGCCAAAAAAATGTCATATCTTTAATAAACTTGTGCTGTAATTTATTTTTACTCACTTGATAATGTAAATGTTTAACTAAACAAATCAAGTAGTCAGATTTTTTTTTGTTGAACAGAGATGTGTAAACTGTTGTAGAGCCCAAACTTAAAGTTTTTTTTTTTTTTAGATTTGCCCGATTAAAGGAAATATTTGTCAGGTGTTTATGGAAAAAATGGAAAAAATTTAGTCAGTTTGGGGCAATAACAAAAGATTTAGATCAATCTATGTCTGCATATTTAAAGATGGATACTTATAAAATAGATACCAATAAAAAGCTCCCATCTCAATCAAACACCTGTGCTGGGGGGCTAAATTTGTGCTATTCTTGAATTGCAGTCAGAGGCCACCCAAAATAGGTTTATGGGCCACAAATGGCCCTCGTTCCACCCTTTGATAAACCCCTGACATAAACTGACAGGCCAGGCAAAGAGAGAATTAATCAGAGAGGAAGCCAAGTGGCTCATAATCAGAGTTTTGTCCAAACTCCATGTCCAAACTTATGACAGAAGGGCTCCATTAATAATTTTATTTCTTAATTGTTTCAAGTTTATTATTTTTTTTAGAAATTTGACATTACATATTAATTGACATTATATATGAATGTCAATTAATATGTAATTGATATTACATATTAATTGCATGTATTATGTATTGCATAATACATGCAATTTTTTTAATGTATTTGCAGCTCTAGTCTTAATGGTAGGTTGATGTATTTAATAATAACAAAAAGAAAAAACAACCTCAGACTATTGAGGAGAACATAAAGGAGAAAAAGGAAGTGATTAAACAGCAGTTTCCAATTTGTATACTATAATGGTTCAATAATTTTCACTTTATATTGATACAATTAATAGAGTTAGCATATTGGCATTAAAATCCAGTTAAGCTACGCTAAGATAAACAGGCTAATTGAGTGGAGAGGAAAATTAGCCTGTGCATTAACCTGCTGCAACAAACAACAAACAAATCTACTGCATATTTTTCACATGCTAAACAGATCCATTTGTTTTCGTTTGGGTAAATAATTATTCAAATTTTGGCCCATTATAATCGAAGAGTGCAGTGAATTTAGATGAAATTGTTAATTTTAGTGCCTCGGTCTGGAACCTCTAACGACACACAAAAAAAATCTAGATATGCAAATATTTTTACATCCAATTAAAATAATATTGAGAATCTGGTAACAGTTAAATATTTATTTGTACAATACACTGGCAGCAGCATTCTACAACCTAATTATTAAAACCCATTCATAAAATGAGCTTATTTTATAGCTTTAAGTTTCAAAACAATTTTCATGTTCTGTTTATTAACTCAATTAGCAAAATTTAAGCAAGACTGCTGTATGATTCTCAAAAAGGAAAACGTTAAAATAATTCACTGGGAGGTGCTTTTTTTAGACTAAACACAGTAAGAGTCTGCTCAAACCGCAAGCAATGGTTCTTTGCTTTTAACATTTTTTAGTGCAAAATTTGCAAACTTATTCTTTTTATAGACTTTATCATTTTGTGGTTGAAGCGTTGACAATTATTCCCTCTGGTTTAGGATGCTGTGCAGCTGGAAGGATTTTTGGTGTTAATGTTTTACCTTTGTTGATATGGTGAAAACAATGTTATATATTACATCTGCAAGCATGAAATAGTCCAGATAATGTCTGAACTATGACCTCAGATCCCAGACGATTTGAAACGAAGGCTTCATAGATGCAGAGCAGAGCGAGAGGAGGAAGTTTAAATCATAATGGGCGACATCATTTCCCTGACTCTAACATGTCTGCCTGGTTTTCTAACCAAACAGCCAGTCGGAGATTTAAGGAAGAAGTGGCAAAAGCAAATGAGATGGATTAGCAGTGCTGAACTGATGGTGTCATCCAGGACACATATCCATAGAATATTGTCTCTGGTGTTCAGAAATTGAGCTGTTAGCATATCATTGCAGTTATACATCGACAGTTTTCAGTCAGAGGCCTCTACAGATTGGTTGCAGGACTGACCGCTACCAGAGATCCACAGTGACTCTTTGAGGATACTTGGCTAACATAAGTTACACCGACATTTAATTTCATTTTGGGAAAAATAAAAATATTTTTTTTTAATTTAAAAGGAACTGAACGTTTCGTTCAGTTCATCATGAACATCCAACCAATAAACATGTCTTTATTTGAAACATTCAAAACAGTCTGCCTAATGTCTTTTTATTTAATAAATCACCTCCATGAAAAATAAATAAATAAGTAAATAAATAAATAAATAAATAAATAAATAAAGTCCCCAAACTTTGTGTATGAATTAACTGTGATCTGTTATAGGTCCAAATCTTTGTTTTTATTTAAAGTTTAATTCAAAGATATGTTGCATCACTGTGAGAAGAACAATTTCATCATTACAGAATAATTAAAACCCTAACTATAATTATGATTTCACATTCATCCTTACAACCCATAAAACACTCCAGCTAAAAAACATATATGATTATATTTAATACAATAAACCACTCAGATCACACAGACACACTTATTTTCTCCCACCACCGGCACTCAGTCAGGTAATGTTTTCATCCAGCGCAACGTTAAATGTATGATATAGAGCAGGTTTCATGTCACAGTACGTTTGCATGCTTTTACTGACAGAACTACACTGTAAAACATTTGAGCTACATTTAGTTGTGTCTACAAATAAATTTACTGAGTTTTAGATCGTGAACCTAAATTTGTGAGTTTGTAAAAGGTAAATTTACAACAATAAGTTGTGTTAACTTTTTTTATTAATTTTGTCAAACCTCCACAAGTTGAATAAAGTACATGTTTTAGGTTAGTTTAATTTTAATTTCCCAGAATGCTCAGCAGCATGTTTTTGTATCCTGTGTTGCACAGTGAGTGAAATGGATCTGACTCCTGTGTTTTATTAAGGCAAATGTTTATGGTCTGTTCACACTAAATGTTTCTGAGCAGAATTAATTGTGATGTTTAACAAAATTCATTATCAGATCAGAAATTTTGTTCATGCTATTTGAAACAGGAATTTTAATCATTCTAAAGTAAAATAAATAGATATTTTAACTTTATATTGTGAGTAAAATAACAGAGAAATGTGTTTCTTTTAACAAGGTGAGGGCAGTTTTTTTTTTCTTACATATTGTGAAATAATTATTTGGTTTAAATTCCAGCTTTAAGTTAAAACTCACAATTCAAGATTAATTAACTTAAAAAACAATGTTTAGACAACTTGTCTCTTGTCGTTAAATCAACTTCATGAACTTTAGTGTCTGAGTTAAAACCAAAACAATTTTCTTGTCGACTTAAATTGCATTTTAAAGGCAGCAGGTGGACTTTCCTTTTCAAGTTAAACCACCTTCAAATGTTTTACAGTGTTCCAACATCAAGTGTGAAAACTTTCAGAAAACACAGCAGAGCATCGTCAGCGTCCACAAGCTTTATCACAGAGTCCAAGACGTCCTCACATCTGGACAGTTCTTCTTATGAATCATAAGACTCTTAGACACAAACCAGCCGCACCAATCAGGTTAGCATTTATGCAAACAGCAAATAAACAAATAACTTTACTGAGTGGATTAGCCTTAGTTCACAACATTCAGGTCTTCTCTATGTGTGAGTTAAATCAGTATTAAAATTAACAAAAATTTAATTTAAACAAACTTCAGTCTTGTCTCATGTTATCATGTACATCTTTGAGAGACATTTTATACCAATATGAAGGAGAATTCTTGGTGTAGTAATGTCTAAGCAGAGAGCACAACGCTAAAGAAACGCTCTTCCAACTGTTAGAATACTCCACAGTAGAAATACAGCAACAACTATTCATACCCCTGGCATATTTTGGCCTAAATAAACTTCAATTTGACATTTCTTGCATTTTTCCTTCTGACTTGAACCTGATAGAGAATCTGTGGAAGGAGCTAGAGATTAGGGTGATTCAACTTCAGAGATTTGCAGCTCATTGCCAAGCATACATGTCAGAATACCAGGGGAAACATTCAAGAAGCTGGTCACCAATTATAATAAAATCCAGTTTTTCAGAGACAGTGTTTCTCAAAAATAGAGAACAAACTGTGAAAAAGGTCAAGAATAATAAATGGAAACAAATCCTGCTGGCTTTCAGCTTTTTCCCTGACTTAAGGAAGTGAATAACACCAACTTTTACTAATTTATAAACATGCCTGTCCAAAACTAAAAGCTGCATTTGAAAGATTTGTGATTAGAAGACAATAAGCAAGCAAAAATAACAACCATAAAACTCTTTTTGGAGATATAGTAACTTTCTGAAATCTCCAATAATTACCTGCTTTTGCTTAAAAGAAGAGGTGCACCGAGTGGAGTTCTGCAGATGATCTCTTCTTTTTGTTTCATGTAAAGATACCATTTTTTCTTCTTAAGAACTTTAGTTTAAAAAGATGTAAGAACTTTGCTCATTATTTATTATAAAAGTAGAGAGCTGTTGTTGAGAAATAGGGTTTTACTATTAAAAAAGACAAAATGATCAAAGTTCATATTTTAAACTGACATTAACAGCTCATAAGTGAATGCAGACCTTTACTTTAGCCATGATTTAAAGAAACAGGCTGCTAACATTTCAAAATACAGTACATTCAAGACATTCAGAAGTTAACTGTAACATATTTAGCCTTCCTGTTACCTGCTAAAAGTTTCTCTTTATAGCAGCTTAAATAAATCAGAGGTTTCATTCAAAATGGCTTCCAATATCTTTGTGTTTCCTCTGAATTCATTTTACACATCCTCAGCTAACTTTAAGGCTTTTTCACACAATAACAGAATCCACACTGAAGAGTGTTATCGTTAGAGCAACTTTGTAATCCATGCTGGATTCACTCATCGTCATTTTTTTTATTATTTTATTTTGAGCAAAAAAAATCATCTCATTCTGTTTACAAGTTGACAAAGAAATAATCATTGTGCTAGCTAGTCTGCAAACTGTAACAGACAGTCTGGTGGACGCTCCACATGTGTGTGAGGTGTGTTCAGGTGCTGAACAGAGCTACGTAAAGCTGCAAGCACACTCCAGCAGGAGTATGTTAGCTTCTCATGGTTATGGTAGTTTTAAAGGACAATTCCAGCTTGAATCCAGATGTTTTGCTTTATATCCCAAAAGGCAGTGGGTTGTCTGTAATGCACTTTCAGCCAGGGAAGTTTTTTTATTTGGAAATTGCATAAAATCCATCCCTGTATTTCTGCCAAAAAAAATGAAATTCTGATCACAGATTTAGTTAGTTTTAATTAGTCTGTAAACTTAATTTGAAGTTTCTTGATTTCCCAAAGCAATAGCTGCTTCATATGTAATTTTATTTAGGGAAACACATAACAGCAAATGTTCTGCTGCACATTAAAATAATAAATAAAATGCAGGTAGAGTATAATATAAATTATTCACAATGCAGAAAATAATGCACACAGCCAATCTCCCTATAATTAGCCTGATAAAACATTAATGTGAATTGGCTGGATGTACCTCAAGGTGCCAAGAGTAAATATTTGTAATATAAATTTGACCAAATGATGCAAAAATTAGATGAAAAGTTTAAAGCATCACTTACTCACCCTCCAATAATGTTTAATTCTTTTGACATCTTAATGTTGAATCTTATTTCTCTTATTTAAAATTGTATTTGTAAAGCAGCATTCAGCTTCTATGCACCACAAATATGGAACAAACTTCCAGAAAACTGCAGGACAGCTGAAACACAAAGTTCCTTTAAATCTAGACTAAAACTCAACTTGTTTAGAGTTGCTTTTGAAATACAATAATTTAAACATCGACCAACATATGTGATGTGTAACAATGGCACTTGACAAAATGTAAAAATGTTTACTGGTTTTCTCAGTTGTTGGCTGTATTCTAAGACTTTGTATTTTTGTATTTTTATGATGAACTGCCTTGTTGCTGAAATGTGCTATACAAATAAACTTGACTGACTGATAAAATATTTTTGCCTTCAATTGGATTATGAACCAGATGGTAAAATTAAAGGACAAAACATGAGAATTAGCAAAACGTCGTGTCATGCTGGATTTGTCCTTTAAACTGCATGTTAGAAGTGGAAAAATGAGTCATGGTGACTGCAGCACCTCACTGCAGCCGATCGCTCTGCTCATCTGTCCACCCCCAGCGCATGCTGCCAGATTCTCTCCTCTGATTGGATGACTGGGTCTCTTACCGGTCTCTGAGGTCCAGTGGGCTCCGACTCTCTCCTGCGAGGGCGTCCCGACGGCAGTGAGTGGCACGGTGACTGAGCCGGGCTCCCGCCGCTTCTTCTCGAAGCCTCCTCTTCCGTTAGCGTGAGCATCCCGCGGCTGCTGTCGCGGGTGTGAGTTTTGGGACGGACCACCAACTCCCCTCCTGCAGGAAAACCACATGTTGAAGCGTTTAGTTTTCATTTTTCAGGGTGATCTAATCCATCAGTACCACTTGCAGCTTAAGCTCTCCCCTACCTCAGGGGTCTGAAGCCTTCACACTGCAAAAACAGGAAATTTTACCAAGTAATTTTGGTCTAGTTTCTAGTGCAAATATCTTAGTACACTTGAAATAAGACACTTGAAAATAACTGTTCATCTAAAAATAGGAGTTTATTTTAAGTTAATAACGCAGATTTTTTCACTTATAACATGGGAAAAATGTCTTGTTTTAAGTGAAATAATCTGCCAATTCCTTTATCTGTAAAAGCAATACCGAAGTAGAACTTGATAAAAAGTTCAAATTACTACTTCATTCTCCTACTGACTTTATTGTCGTAATTGACAGAACAAAAACAAATCCTAGCCTGGCCCGAATACTCCATCGTAGAGTTGACATGAATTTAACATCCAAATAAATAGAAGGTGTAAAACAAACTCATCAAACAAGATGGCAGCCCTGGGCGTGCTGACATCACTCTGAACTACAAACACGTGGCATGTTATTGTTTGCATTCAGAAATTTTGCGCATGTGCACAACGTTGGAAGACAAAAAGACGATTCTACTTATCAATGGTGAGTAGTTTTTAGCCCTCAAGCAGGTAATTTTTTTGGAACCGAAAATTTGATTAATCAATAAAATTGATTTATTGCCCAGCCCTGATACAAACCCTTCATATTTTTTACTGTGACTTTGCAAAAGGGGACTAATTTGGCAACATTACCTCCAGCCCTGAGCCTCCTCCTCTCCTCCTGCTCCTCCAGAGGGCGGAGCTCCTCCGGCTCCTCGTCAGTGGTTCCTGACGTGGTGGGGTGAAAGTCCCGTAGCTCCGCCTCTTTGTCGATGATCACCCACTCTTTGCTGTCAAAGTCCTCCTCCTCGGCCAGCGGGACAGACCGGATGAAAGCGTTGCTGTGCGCCTCCTGGTCAACAGAAGCCACCGACACCTCCTGGCGCCCACTGGCCTGACGGTCACCACGGCAACCGGGGTCAACTGAGAGCATCTGAGCCGGCTGGGAGGAGTAAACGTGACGAGAAGGAGAGCCCAGCATGTCCATCCTAGACCTGGAGGAAACACAAATCGTCATGTGACTGTGATGTGCTTAAGGTTTAATTACTTGATTTAGATAAGCTGCAAAAACACAAAATCTTAACTTTTACCTCAGACAACTGGACTGTCCAATAAAAGTTAAAAATCTATTAAAATATGTGTTC
This sequence comes from Alfaro cultratus, assembly GCA_903066825.1. Lineage (NCBI taxonomy): Eukaryota > Metazoa > Chordata > Actinopteri > Cyprinodontiformes > Poeciliidae > Alfaro > Alfaro cultratus. The sequence goes on along the minus strand of CAEFZX010004968.1, from coordinate 55,159 downwards.
ACCTTAACATTTTTACAGGTGTGCCTGTTTTTTGTACAAAAACTGTATTTTTGGCCTAATTTCCAGTTGAAATATCTTTGTACACTTGAAGTAAGAAAAAAATAACTTACAAATAACTTTTCAGCAAGATATAGGAGCTTGTTTTACGTTAATAATTCCTTACTATTGATTTGAAAAAGTACTGGTCTCACTGGCAGATTATTTCACTTATAACAAGATATTTTACCCATGGAATAGTAATTATTATTTTTATTTTTTTCCTTGCAATATTTGCATTGAATTTCCACAAACAACCGGATGTTGCCATTGGCGCAAACCACAATGAGGAAGAAGACAGGATGTAGTGGTAGGATGATGTTTTTTACTGACAAACTTATTCATGCGTGATTTTAATTGCGTTTCTTATCTAATGGAAATTGCAAATGTGTGTTGTTTTGACATTAGAAGAGTATTGACAAAGTTTTGTGCACATTTGTAATGGAAATGCAACTACAGTCTAGTTACCTCTGTCCATAGCCATCGACTCGGCCTTCAGCAGCAGACAGACGGTCAGATTCTGGGCTGTTGACTCGACGGTACCGTAAAGACCGACCCTGACCTGTCGGTGACTCCGGGCCTCCTCCTCGAACTGGCGACACCGGACAGGCCCCTCGCCCCGCCTCATCTTCCTCAGCTCCCTGAGAAACAACATGAAGCAGATTAAAAACAAGCAGCAACAAACCAATAACAAACAGCTCAATTATTCTGAAAATCTGGATTTGTGATACATTTTGGTAACTCAACAGTACATAGAAAGATTTGAAAATATTCTAATGGAAAGTATACGTGTAAAATTATTAGCAAAACTGAAAGCTTTAAGGCCCTTTGGCGACCTCTGGTGGACTACCTGTTCAGTGAAGATGCAATACGAAACTTTTATTTTAAAAAAAGTTCACAAATTTGTTAAAACTGGCACCATAATGTGACAGTTTAAAATGAGACAGATAACCTGTGAAAAGCTCAATCTCTTCCACTTCCACCTTGTGCTGCTAATGTCTGAATAAATCCACCGCGCCCAGCCAAAAACAACCAATCAGAGCCAGGAGGAGGGTCTTAGCACTGTCAATCAACCTCATATACTCGCTCATAAATGTGCTAATGGCAGAGAAACAACTCATTGTTAAAGGAAAACCTTTTATCCAGCATCATATGTGACCATGCTAATTAGCCTTAGCAATCACAACAGGTTCTACTGATGGGGAGAAAGCAAAGGAGCTTGATAATTTCACATATTATCTGTCTCATATACTTTTACGACATAGTGACAGTTCGGTAACACTTAAGGGGAAAGTATAAGACTGGCATGACACAGTCATAAACATGAAGAAGTCTTCATGAAGTGCCATTTGGTAAATAATGATACTTTAAAGGCATAGTTGACACTTTTGATGGACTAAGGTTGTCATTATTTATCGAATGACATTTCACGACAACACTCATTAACATTCATGATGACTCCTTAATATTTATGCCAGTCTTATGCACACTGCTTCAAATAAAATTTTACAGTATATATATATATAGCCTATAAATATATATATATTTTTTTTAATATATATTTTATATATATACTGTATATCTATATATATATTTTATTATTATTTTAGAAAAGCTCCATACTGCAGCTTTAGAGGAGAACTTGAATTTTACTTGAAATAGTAATATCTGGCATCTTATTATTTAATTCACTTATTTATTTATTTGATATCATTATTTTTCTTTCTATAAGTGCTTCACACTTCAACTTCTGCCACAACTACACTGGCTCTGTTTTGTGTTATTTTTTTTTTATAAATAAAAAAGTGTTAAACAAAAACCAGGCTGTAGATTCAGACCTTGTTAAGGCTGATCCTGAGTCTGTTGCGGTTGAAGTCTGTGTCCTCCCAGGCCTCTCCCGGGTCCCCGACATTCTGCTGCGTGGCCGTCTCTGCCGGAGGTCGGCTCGGTGGCGGAGGAGGCGCGTTCTCCTGATCGCTGAAATGTTCATCTCGCAGACCGTCTTCTGTGTTTTCTCTCTGCGGATCTCCAGGAACCGGAGTCACAATGGCTCTGGAGAAAGAAACAGACCCAGGCTATATCACAAAAATATCTAACTAAAAGAAATTCTTCTTTTACAAAGAAAATGCATTCTGCAAAATAATCAGCTTAAACTGAAACTTCCCGCACTTTTATAAACGATCCCAAACATTTCTTAGTAATTTCCTAGCAAAGGCTGTATATAGGTTGGTGTGATTTCCAGTAAACTTTTAATATTCAATAAAACCAGAATATGAAGAAAGATTTAACGGTGATGAACATAAATACAAGAAATTACTCAACAAGAAAAGTTGTTATGGGTTCAGATGTTTCTTATTTCCTAACATTAAGTTTTGCATTGCTCTGAACAGCGCCCTCTAGTGTTCAATCTGCACTGATCTACTGTACACAGCCTTTTGAATTAAAGTCCAAAATTCCAATTTTTCTTGTTTTTATGCTTCCCGTTTGGGTTTCTACTGCTTCCAAAAACAGCCCAAAAGACAATCCATACGTCTCTTGGTTATAAGTTAATATTTTGTGGTATCTGGAAAGCGAGGCGTTTCGAAAACCTGTTGCTTTCTAGAAGATATTTCATGTTTTAAAATGTTTTAGTAGCCTGCACGACAGACACACAGACTTTCAGACAGATAGACAGACAGATCTATCTTACCCCACTATGGCTGCAGTGGGTCGGGTATTGTGCTGTGGCTGAGTGGAGGCACTGGTTGACAGCGTTGCATCACTTCCTCCCTTTTCCCAGTCGAAAGGTTCATTCTCGGTTATGATTCGCTCCTTCATGCTGTTCTCAAACACTGACATCAACAGCTAGAAGATAATAAATAAACGTAAATTTGTATTCCAGTGCTGGTATTGCTCCCAACAGTCCAGTCATGGATGCTCCTGCAATACCTGGTAGTCTGGTTTGGTGTAGTAGTCCAAGGCCTGGACGTGATCCAGGAAGATATTGAATTCTGAAGGCATGTGTTTGAGCAGCATCCGGTGGTCATAACGCTCTTTAATCTGACCGACTTGTTCCTGAACAGAAAATAAAGCATCAGCCTCAATCTTAATTACAATGTACTTTATCTATAAGTTGCTTAATTCCATGATTAAACTGCCAATTTGCTGTTTTGTTAATATACCTCACTCCTTTGTGAGTTAACAATTTGTGTTTTTTTTTTTTCATAAAACTTGTGTCTTATCTGAGTTTTTATATTTCGGTGAAATTCATAGATCACAACTGAATCAATCAGTTCAAAAGCAAAGCTCATTAGAAATGCTTCTCTGATTTGATGGTTTTATATTAACAATTTGACAGAAGAATAATGTTCTGAAAGGATCATTCTTGGGAATGTGGTAACAAGTTTTATTTTTATTTTCTGTAGTTGGATATTATTGCTCTCTGATCTGTTGCCTGTCTTAACCAGGTAGAGGTGGGTAAAGCACCCAAAAATTTTACTCAAGTAGAAGTAAAATGTATTTGGTAAAAAGTCTACTCAAGTACTGAGTAACTGATCAAAACACCAATCATTTCATATTTAAAGATTACATGTGCTCATTCAGTCAATAAATGCACTGTTGTTGTGATTGCTTAATAAGTTGCTCAGGGTTTTCGGTGGGAATGTGATGCCATACTACTATGCTAAAAGAGACGTTAAATCAAACTACTTTTTTGTTGTTATTGTTTCTGAAAACTGTTGTGTGAATGGATAAGTTGTCATCCCGTTCATGAAAAACCCTCTGACCTTGTCTTTGATTTTCCGCCACGGCAGCTGTCCAACAGCAAACTCCACCAGCATGTAGAACAGGGACCACAGGTCGTCATGGCGACCCATTTCCTGAAGAGACACCAAGAGGCATTACTCAGAAAAGAACTGCATGTGTTCCTGTTGGGTAAAAACTTTAGGATCATGTTGAGATTATTGTCAAAAGAATTGCTGTTTTCATTCAGCAGATTATTTATTTATTTAACCCTCCCGTGATGTTAGCGCGACGCTCAGCAGGAGAGCAACAAATGATGTCATGGTCGGACAGCGGGGGATCGACAGGGGTTTGTCCCGTCAGACCATCAGTTTCCAAAATCACCCCATTAAAAAAAAACCACTTGTACAAGCGCACACAGGGTCAGTGAGACCACCAGGTGTTTGCTAACTGCTGCTGGCTAATCTGAAGGACCTGAGTGGGAAAGGGCTGCTCTGTGAGGCGGACGCTCTGAGGAGGGCCTAAATCCAACCAGGCGTTTTTCACAGCTGAATGGTTGCCATGGAGATTAAAGGATTTCTCAAACATGTGTGAAAGAATCAAAGCAACACTTCAGGTATGGTTTTGATGAGGGATTAACATTATAATATGATAAAGAGCTGTAGAAAAGTTGGTTTTACATAACAATTCCCCTTTAATTCAAATGCTAAAACCCCAAAGTCGTATGAGGAAGCAGGAAAGACTGACCTTGTTCTTGTGGGCATTTACTGAGGCATAGCGGACCGTTCCTCTGAAACCTGCCACAGTCCTCGGCTGAACACACAATGAAACAAAGTGAGTCAGCATTCAGGATCAGCAAATGTTCACATCACAACTCACCAACCCATCATTTCCTTTTTTTCCACATACGCCAAACAGAAGTTAAAAACAAAACTCATCTAAAAATAAACGTTGTACCTCCTCAGAAATACTCTGTGCTTGTTGTGGTTGAACTGAAATGGAAAGATTTGCTTTAGCTCAGAACATCGACAGTGAACGCAAACTGCATGGCACTCTGGTTTTATTTATCAGTTTGTCCCAGTTTCAGACAAAAGCGGAGAACTGCTGATGTTTACAATTGTAAACATCAGCATGGAAAACTGAAGACTGACGAGCTTGAGGATATTTTATTTTGAGATTCAGCCAATTAATCCTTAAAGATTTAAATTCTCCATGGAGTGCATATGGAGATGCTAGCTGCTCTAAATGCAGTAAAAATGGTTTAAAATGTCCTGTGTAATAATTCCTTCCGTTTAAAAGACTTTTTCAGCAAATGCTTATTATGATAAATTATTAATGATAATTACCACGAGGACGGCTGTAAAAAACCTTTATAAGTGCTGCTGTTTTTACTTTACAGAGACTGAATTGACTAAAATTGGAGTTTATAAGTCAATTCAGAAATCTGAGCGGTAGATAGAAAATGGATGAAAAAGCAGGCAAAGTGTCACTTTGAGAGGCATAAAGAAAGACTTGAGATACATTTTTTATAATGTATCTCATTATAAAAATGTTTTATAATGTTGTAAAACATTATAAAGTAGTTGGAATCCTTGGAAGTAAAATATAAAGGCACTAATGGTTTTAGGATCTATATATGATTTTAATTTATTTGCTCTGCGTACATTTCAAACTGGAATCAACTTGCTTTGCTACCATAATTTTTGGAGAGTTTAGATGAAATAAAAGGCCCAGTGTGTGTCCCTAAAGACACTCAATACAGTGTAGAAAATCTCTCACAATAATGAGATAAAATGAAAGTGTCCTTTCCTGGTTCAGATTTATGTTTCAGGTGAAAACAGATAACGTTAAAACCAAACCAAACAAAAAAATGTCACAAAAAGAAGGTTAAAAGGAGGGTCAAACTGAAACTACACAGCCTCCAGTTTTAGAAACTGACCATGAAGTTCAATTCATAAGCAGAAAATTATACTGCTTATAATTTTCTGCAGGGACACAAGCTAACAAGAAGGTTTTCATATAAGCTCTGCAGGCGAGCGCTGGATCTATGTCTGCATCACTTCCAAATGCAAAGCTGCACAAAGAGCTTAAGTGTGTGCTTAAATGGGCCGGAGTAAAAGATAGCTTCCCCTTCAGTTTTCCTTTAATTTGTCTCAGAGAGAGCACGTCTCCTGCAGCAACTCTTCACCATCTAAATAAAATATGCTTGAACAAACAGTGTCAAGATAAAGTACTTGCTCCCCTACAGATGTTTTATTTGTATCACACTTCAATGTTTTATTTTAACTAAAATAACCTCAGTAAATATAACATAGTTGCTGCCTAAGTTTATTGGAAACTGCAGCTGGACTTCACATCGCTGTTTAGAAATCTTGACCACTTTCATTGGGGAATTGTTTTAATTTAGCCACATTGAATGTGGCTAATTTTTTTTGCTGCACGGACTTTGTCTGATTTGAAGAAGGTGGGGAGCCTAATAAATGATCTTTGGAAACATTTATTAATATCTTTAAAATGATAGCGGCACAAACATTTTTGCAGCGCAAACCAGCACAAATATTTGTGCTAGATACTAAAGCTAGTTTATTTATCTGCAGCTTTTAAGTGTGTCAACAAAGGAAAAACCTAAGAAATCTGAAGAAATTAAACACCTTTTTACAGCTCTGTATTCTAACCATCTGTGTTGTTAATTTTTTTCTCATAAAAAAAATAATCAGACATCACTAAAGTGGATTTTTTTTTGGTTTAGCCCCTAATTGAAAGGTAATCTCATATCTTAGGTTGGACAAGTGGTAGATGTGTAAAGAAATGACTGATTACGACTGATTTTACCTCCAGAATAAATACAAATAATTTATGTTAAACAATCTAAAGCAACATTATTTTTCTTTTCATGTTCAACTTTTAATTTCTTGGATTGCTGGAGATGATGCTGCGACCCCTCAGTAGCTATAGAAACCACTCACATCCCTGGGGATTCATGGAGGTGACGGAGAAACGGGAGGCATGCACGTCAAAATCATAAGTCCAAAGGAACTGTAAGAAAAACAAAAATAACGCTGAAACATAACATAACCAAAATGAAACACAGTCCACACAAACAAAGCAACAGAAAAGTCACAGAACATAAATAACAGCTTAAAAAAAATACAAGAAACAAAAACTTGATGACTGGTGATCAACAAAGTTTGAGCATCTGACCGCTCACATAATACGAAACTTTCTGAATTGACTCTATAAATGGAAACCTGTGAACAAATGCAAATTGATTACTCAACCAACAATTTACTGCATTCCTATGGTGAATAATCATACAAAATGTTTTAAAAAACTGACATTTTACATTTCAAAACCAGTATTCCTCAAGTTAGAAATTGGAAATTCATCATAGATTACGGATTATTCCAAGTATATTGTATCCGGATCCTGAACACAGCGTTTTTAAATAACTGACTTCAGGATTCCTGTTTTAGATGGTACTGTTTTCCTACAGAAAGGTTTGGCTGCAACTAACAATTATTTTTGTAATCCATAGATTATTCCAATGATTACTTGGATAAAAAAATGAAAATGAATTAAAATTAATTAAAATTAAGAGACCATTTTAAGTAGTCTCTTAATTTTTACAGAGCTGTATATTGTTTTGGCACAATTTTTGCTCTGAATGTGTTGTTCTTTCAGCAAATGGCCCTTTTTGGTCTGCATACTCAATTAACTAAATTAGTTGACGATTAATCCATTCTGATTAATTTGATTAATCATTTCAGCCTCTTGAGTAAAGAAGAAAATGTCAGCAGATGTTTTAGTTTCAGCCGAGAGAAGTGCTGTTTCCATCAGTTAGGCGCCTCTGACTGAGCTTGATGAATGGAAGAGCCGGAGCGATAGAAGAAGGACAAAAATGGGAGAGAAACAGGAAGAGGAGAGATTGATGGGTAGAAACAAGAAGGAGAGAGAGAAAGAACTGACTCAGCTGTAGGAAGAGCATGACCAGGGAATACAGGACAGGCGGAGGGAGGGATGCAGGAGAGACCAGCATTCAGAGTCTCGCCCAGTGACGCACGCTAACGCATCAAATATTCATCTCACTGCTGCAACAGACGCAACACAACATTGCAGGACGAGCAATGGGAAGAAACGACGAGGGAAGGATGTGAGGGAAGAGGAGGGGTGGAGGCTGGAGGAAAAAAAAAAAAGAGCCTGAAGATGGGAGAAAATGAAATGAAAGAGGAGGAGAACAACAGAGGAGAGGGAACAGTAGATGGATGCACCTCACGTACTAACTGATCTAAAAATAACTCGCAGTTCAGTCTGATAGAAAGAAAATAAACGAGAGGTGAAGCGGAAAGAGAGTCACTGCAGATCAGAGGGAAACTACTAACTCCATCTCTTCCTCAAAATCAGTGAAAACATTTAGACATTCAAACATCCAGTCCATTTTCTTGTTTTGTTTTTTTTTCTTTTCAGTAAACCATCTGAACAATCCCTTGCACTTGGTATTGATCCCAGAGATTCACTGACACACAGGATGTCAGGCAGGACGGACGAGACAGTAATGTGATGAGATGCTGCACTGCAGCAAACACACCCACTTTACACACAGGGAGGGGGAATGTTCCTTTAAAATATCATTAAATAGATTAATAATTGAACTCATCATTAAAGCATTGGAAAGCCAATGGCCAACTAACAGTCAATGTGGCTTTTAGTTTATCATCTAGATCAGAAGAACATCTGCCATAAATTCAACAATCTGCACACGTTTCTCGTTTATAAAGCTCATTGCAGTTGTATATTCATACACAATGAAAAAAAATGAATTAATCGCATGATTAAAACATAAAAATTAACAAAGCAATAATTAGACTAGCTTAACAATGAACCAAAATGTTGTCTGTTTCGGTTCTCATTAGCTGCGCTTCCATCACTAATGTGCGCAAAACTTTGCTGATATTCAGCTAATGTTGAAAAAGCATAATTTCGTAAATGCAATGTTCCCACTACATAAGAAATACAACTAAAATAACGTGAATCCATTTGCCTAAGTAATCAAAAAACATGCGGCGCCATCCTCCTCCAAACACTTCCTGTTGTCTTCTTTGTCACTAGTAGTTGACCACAATGCGGAAAAATGCTTCCATTGCACCAAGAATCTGTGTTTCACATTTTAAAGTAAAATATTTTTAAAAAGTTGATTTATAAAGATTTGTCATCAGGCTGACCGACCAGCAGAACTTTTTATATTTTTTATTTTGTAGCAAAAATCAATGTGGCAGACAAGGTACAAATGACCTGTAAATATTGAGTTATTGGCAAACAGTGAGACACTAAAGAAAGCAGATCTGTTTCGGTGTCACCAAATAAGACCGGCCTGCATTTGATCACCTCTAACTCAAAGACATTTCTTTGTCGATTTGCAAAAGATAAAAAAGAGAGCATTTTCCAAACTTTATACCCTTATGATTGGCAGTGGGCAAAATGTACTTAAAAGTTTTATATTTTGTGGAACTACTGCTGTAACAATAAAAGTGACAGTAAGAGCTTTACATCTATTTTTAGGTAACTGTGCAACTGTGTGTTATAGCCCCACAAACACATTTGATGAAAAATATTCCCATTTGTAAGATGTTTCTTTTGGACACCAGTCATATAAAAAAGTGTGATTTGTATCACTATAACTTTATTTTAAAATTTATTGGTATTTATTGATGCTTTTACAGGCAGTTTTGGGGGGTTTCATCATTAACATCCTGAAAGTTGTACTTTGTGCGTGTTTCACAGACGTTTTCCATGAGGAGAAATTGTGTACATGAAATACTAAACGCTGCTATTCTTCAATGTAGGAGGCAGTTTGTTGCAGACAAGACTGCTGTTCTGCAGACAATGTGGGTCAGCTGCACTGGAGCTTTCCATGCATGAGCCTGTTAAACGTTTGCAATACTTTTACTCTGTTAGTGAAGAACTAGAGACGCTTTGGTCAGTTGTGTTTTCTATGAATGGGGAATTCAGTCAATGTGATGTTTCTTCTGCATGTAATCGGATGTTTCTGGTGAATTTAACACAACATGGACCTGGAAGGAGTAATGCACTTTTCCTCCAAACCAACAACATATTTTGATATGAACATCCTCATGTTATAGTATACATCTTAAAGCTGCAGTAGAAAGATGTTTTCTATTACACATTTGCTGATCATCTCACCATGTTGTGGAAAACATAAAAAATAAAACAAAAAACTGTATTGTTTGCTCAAATCTCTGAAAATACAAGAAAAAGAGCTTGAGGTTACTGTAAAAGTATTTCCAGATCCTTCCGATATAGTTATTGCTGTCCAGGCAAAAAAAGAGAGTTAGATTATCACAATTTCTTACCGGTCGAACTTCTCCAGAGGTGTTGGTGTATTGACGCGCCAGACCAAAGTCCAGCATGTAGCACTTCCTGTAAGTGGAGGGGAGCCGGCCCATCGCAAAATTTGACTAGAGAAGACAAGAGAACAAATTCATCACATGTAGATTTAAAAACCCAAGAGAACAAATTCATCACATGTAGATTTAAAAACCCAAGAGAACAAATTCATCACATGTAGATTTAAAAAACCAAGAGAACAAATTTATCTCATGTAGATTTGACGTCTCAACATGACTGCAAAATCACAGGGAAATATGTCACTTTTAAATGAGATTGTAATTTTGTTAAGACAGCTAACAAAATTTCATAGTTTCTCTTTTATATCTAGAAATAATTTTAAAAAACATGATATTTTCCTTTAAGTTTAGTTCTGCATTGATTCTTAAGAAAATAAAATTTTACTTTTTTCAGTGTAGCCATTCACAGCTTTAGGTCAATTCTTCATGTTTTATGCTGTAATGAAAATATTTGATATGAAAACTCAATTAAACCTTCAATTTCATTAAACATGAGTTATGATCTATTTCATGATACCTCGGTTTTTGGCGTTTTTGTGTTTTACTGATGTATTTGTTTATTTATGTTCTATAAATCTTGCCATATTCATTTAATTTGTCCGTACTCATTATTGTTTCAAAGGTGTTGCCGTATATTTATACATTTCTCTAGTGGTTATCTCCATTCTGCTCCTGCTTCATCCAAATAAAACGGTAGAGGTTCTCAGAGTTTTTACAAGAATCACCTCAATGAATACCCAAGTGTCATCCATTGCCTTCCTGCTTCACTATAATTTTATTTAATCAGTAAATGTATTCCGTTTTACCTTGCAAATGATCATTTCCAAACTTTATGCCACTAAATGCAGCCCAAAAACGAATGGTTTAGGACCGATGGAGCCAAACTGAATGCAGTCTGATGAAACCCCACAGGGTTTTTTTCTGCATCCCCTAATCTGGTATTCCTAATCCTACCAGCCCAATCAGCGCTGTCCTCCATCTTTTGCTCCAGCTCTCATTGTTAATATGCAAATTGAATAAGCACAAAGGTTCCCAAATCCTCTCAAAATTCCCCTCTGCTTCCTCTGTTCTGTCTTTGTTTGGCTGTTTATAGTGCAGCAGATATTTGAAGTTGAGACGAGTTCAACTTCATTTGGAAACTGGCAAATGTGCTGAAGACTTAAAACAAAACTATCCAAAAAAGGTTTTATTAAAGCTACAACAAATACCTAATTACTGTTTTCTTTTATTTAAATGTGTGAAAGAAAGATATACATGAAAGCTGTATTATGTAACTTTTATTAAATATATTTTTTACATATTTGTTGAAACTGCCACAATGTTAAAATCTGTGAAAAAAAATCAATCTCCTCTACCTTCTTCCAGTGCTAACTAGAAACAACCAGTCAAAGCCAGGAAGATGTGGCGCTCCACATGGAGCACCACATGGAGGGTCAGTCACCCTCCATGTGGCGCCACTCATCCCTCCATCAACCATCCGCACATGCGCTATGTTTCGCTACAATTTCTTCCTGATAGGAGAGCCTGTCATGAATGTCAGATTAGTTACAAAAGCCATCAATAACAGCAGATAAATGTTTTTTTTCTCTGACAATAAGTTGTTTCTCCCCTTTTAGCATACTGAGCAGCGAGTACATGAGTTTGATTGACAGCGCTAAGACCCTCTTTCTGCTTCTGATTGGTTATTTTGGTTGGGAGCAGTGCATTACTTCAGACACCAAAAGTAGCAGAGGGAGGTGGTGAAGGAGATTAATCTTTTTACAGATTATCTTTTTCATAACAAACTGTTACAATATGGTGACAGTTTTAACTAGCGGTGCACTGATTCCAGTTTTCTGGCCGATCGCCGATTATCAATCATTAAAAAGCCTGGTCTCCTGATTCCAATTTTGGCTGATAGCAAATTTGTTTGTCTGAAATGTCGCTAAATATAGCAAGAAAGTTGCTGAGTTGGTTACAGTAGGGCGACTGTTGTTAAGTGAAAATGTAGAGACATGACCTGATGGGCCGGTCTGTCAGTCAAACCTCTCACTACAGAGCAGAAGAGGACAGTGGCTGGTTTTTAGACTTTTGCTGAGTTAGATAAGTTCGGCTTCACGTGTAAGTGCCATCAACTGATCTCCCAAAAATAAGGAAATCGGCACAGATAAATCGTCTGGCCGATAAATCGGTGAACCCGTAGTTTTACAAACATGTGAAAAACATATTTTTTTAATTAAAAGTTACATGCTGCAGCTTTAAACCGATAACAATTAATCCCGCATAACATACAAAACTTGACCTTCATCTCCCTCATTTTGTATTTCAAACCATGACAGCTAGCCTGTTGTTTCTGTCTTTTTAAAATAAGAAAGCTATACGGATTACTCAGATCTAAGGCAGTTTGCTGAACATCAGATTTGGCGATCTCATCTCTGTAAAATCTGCTTACCGGTTTGATGTCGCGGTGCAGGAATCCCACTGAATGGATGGCTTCGATGGACTCCAGGATCTGCTTGCCGAGTCGTAGGGTGGTACTCATGGTGAAGGTTCCTCTGGGCTGACTCCTCCGCAAGTCTGCCAGGTTACGACCCTGAAACGACACAAAAAGAGGAAATCAGACTTCCTCATCAGCACGAGACTCATAAAGCTGGTCATTTTAAAATACTGGAGATTGGAAATTGGCCTGAAAATTAGGATTAGTGTGTCTCTATTTTTAAAAAAAACAACAATCCATCCATAATAGAGCTAAATTTACAGTATTTCTAGAACACAATCTAAGCTTTATTGTTGGATATCAAATCATAAATAAATTTTTGCTACTAATTCTTTGACATAGAAGTACAGTAAATGAAATAATACAGATGTCGCCATGCTCCTGGTTAAAGTCGCCCGCCCTGTGACTCACCTGAAGCTGCATCACCACGTAGTTAAACTTGTCATTTCTTCCACAACCAATAAATTTACAGACGTGGTTTTTACCTAAAAAGAGAGAGAGAGAGAACATTATTTAACGCTTTCTCTGCTACCACACAATAGGAACAAATAAGATACAATTATAATATCCAAGACTCACTGTATTTTTATTTAATCACTTCCACACTTTGTATTTATCACAAGCTTAAATATGAAGAAGGCAGAGTTCATCCTTTCTATTTGCATATTAGAGCTGAGTCATTCCTCTAAAAAAAATTAGTGTCACCAGCAAGCAGAACGATTAACTCCTCAGACAGAGACTCTCACTGAGGATCATTAGTGGATGTAGTCGTGCATTAGACAGCAAGAAAGACACCGGCTTTCCTCAAGGTTGGTTGGAATGATAGCTAAAACAGACAACATACTGGCTTCCTTTGAGACTTTAAATGCTAAATTAATTTTTAGCTTTTAATCATACAGTTAAATCATTACTGTTTCATGTGCACTCACTGCAAAATCACAAAATCTTACCAAGTAGCTTTTCTGCAAGACTTAGAAATTTGTTTTAAGTAAATAATTCTTAAATATTGATTAAAAATTGGTGGCCATGTCACTTATAACAAGACATTCTTCCCTTGATATATGTGAAATAATCAGCCAATGAAATTATAACTTTTTCATCAATATTAAATAATTATTTACTTAAAACAAGCTTCTAAGTCTTGCTGAAAAGTTATTTATACGTTAGTTTTCTTATTTCAAGTGTGTTTGCACTAGAAACTAACCAAAAATACTTAGTAAGATTTTGTGTTTTTGCAGTGCACGCAACTCAATTTATCACAAGAGGACTCCATTTAAACCATAGAAAAATCTAGCCAAACACTAAAGAAAGGAAACTGCTTAGGAAACCCAGCTGACCTCAAGAAAATCATAACAGAAAAGATGGTGAAACTGTTGCGCTCTTTGAATGCAAGAGTTTCAAATAACTACCACCATACTGTTGCACACTTAATAATTAATAAGTGTGATTTCGCAGGGGGTTTTTTTTGTTGTTGTTAACAAATGCTAACACAAACAGAAGCGACAGTGAGCCCATCTGCTGATCAGCCGTTACTGCGCTGAATTGCGTTGGCTAGCTTCGTAAATACATATAATCTGGCTCTAACAAGAGATCATTCATAACTTTTCCTCAAATATCAGGTTATTTCACGTTAGTTCACATCTCCTACACATTTGAGATAACAGAATTTACCTGTTAACAACACAGACAACAGCGACAGTGAGGGCCTCCGCGGACCAGCCGTTACTGCCGCTGAACAGCCGTTGGCTCGCTGAGTCAGGAGCGCTCACTGTTCTATACGCCCACTGGTGGCGAACTGCCGTAATTACAGCTTAATGCCTCCCGCAGAAGAAGTGCAGCTTAAAAACAGTTCATACAGTCAATCAGAACTGGTCTTAAATTTAAATAAGAAAAGGAAGGAGGAGTTATTTCTAATGTCCATTCTATCACATAACACTGTCAAGATGTGGCAAGTTGTGTCTTCCACATTTTTTAAGACTTCAACTGCATGTTTCTTGTAAATTAATCATAATGTCTTTAATTATGGTTGCCTATGGATGCTTTTATAGATTCCAATAAGCTGGGAAGTGTCCCATTAAACTAAGGTAAGTACGACAATGTTGTATATAGATCCAATTATTTTGTTTCTTCGTCTGCATAAACCAACTATTCAAACTCTCCATGCAGGACAACCAAAATAGATTCTGGCTAATCGAAAAATATAGATAAAATTAGATGTCCTCTGTTCGTTTTCTGACATGTTTTCACACATTTTAATTGTGTTACTGTGTGTGTTTTGTTGCTGCGTCTTGGCCGGATTCCCTTGGAAAAAAGTTTTTTTTTTTTTATCTCAATGGGATTTTATCCTAGTACACAAAAAAAACAACTGGATTAAGATTAAAAATGTGCTAAAAATTCATTCTAATTACTTTACAGGCAGCATTAACATTGACGATGCACTTTCAGAGAGAAAAGAAAATGTGGTTTATTCATTTGATGTTAAATAATTCAAACAAAGTGAGAGTGAGAATATTCGCTGTGACCTGCTGGAGATGGCGAAGGGAGAGAGACTGATGGACCACGAAGAGTCGATCAGTCCAGCAGCTTAATATGCCTCTTTGACAAAGTGGAGGCTGCAAGAGTCATCACCAACCCACCCACCCAACCACATATTGCCCTAACATGTGACACAATCAACACTTAGGTGATATAACACTGTTACGCAACATGTGTCACTGTTTTCTCAGCTATTATAATTCAGTATGTGGAAGAGCTGCATAATTTGGCTTTCCATGGTTTTATAAATCATGCTATATCAAAAAAGACTAAATAAAAAGACAAATATGTGTAAGTTAGAATAAAAATCAGATTAGTTAAAATATTCTGTAACTGAGAGCTGAATGTGAATTTTTTTTTTTTGATTTCTGTGCCATCTTGCATCTTCTAGACCCAAAGGTTGTTTTGCACACTCATATAAATCCTCAATAGGTGAGATGAGTTGAGGTGTGCCTCAGGGACTAGTTCTTGTCCCACTTCTCCCCTCCATTTACATGGTTATTTTTAACCTGCTGATGGTGTTCATTGCCATTATTATATAGACAAAGATTAAATACAAAAATGTACAGTCATATTCATTAAATTTGAAAAGTAAAGAAAAAGTAAAGAAAAAACACACCCTTACTTCTGCTTATTATGATGATTTCCTGCTTACAGCTGATGGAAACTCCACATTTAAGATCAGAATATTATATCACACCAATAAAAAAAAACCTAGTTAAAGCTGCAGTAAGTATCTTTTATAAAAATATGTTTTTTACATATTTGTTAAAACTTTCACGGTGTCCTTACAGTACAGTAGGAAACAGATAATTTTGTTTAGAATAAAGTTACAGGGAATAACAAAGAGGAGAGGAAATGGAACTGCTACGTAAACAGTCTTCAACCACTTCAAAATAAGAGCATAAATATAAACGTTTGACTAGAGTTACTAAATAAACTTTAACACAAATGTTGAAATTTATTCAAATTAAAGTTTACAAATCTGCTAAGTAAATTAGTAAATTAGCACTTTAGAATTTATTTGGAAAAATTAATTTACGGAAAGCTAAGTGAGCTTAACATTTTCAAAGGTAGGTAACACGCTAAACAAAAAATTAGCTCCACTAATGGAAACATAGAAACTAGATATATCATATCATATATATCAAGTTATTTCTCTTATTCCTTGGCATAATTAAAGTTGCTACTTTGAAATCTAGGAAGAATAATCTGTGTTAAAAAGTTCACATAAATACCAGTAAGACTTTAAAAAATATATAGATTTTTAAAATAAAAATGTCTCTAGCTTGAAGTATTTACAGCAGGTGTTTCACTGGAAAACAAATGTGTTAAAAATGTGTCAGCTCTCACCCTGCAGCTTCTTGAGAACTGCCACCTCCATCTTCAGCACCTGTTTGGGCTGCTGGGCCGACTCCACCTTTAGCGCCACATTCTCCCGTGTCAGCAGGTCCAAGGCCTCGTAGATCTCCCCAAACCCGCCCCCGCCAATCTTCTTCAGCTGCCACACAGTGACCCAAGATGGAGACAATTAGATCCACATTCTCTACCTGGGCGATATGGATTAAAAATAAAATCTCCAATTTCCAATTTTAATTGATTTATTTTATTTATTTTTTTGCTTGTTTTGATTTTAAGAAAAGAAATTTTAAATAACAGAAAATATTTTCAAAAAGTGTCTTTTATTTTAATCGTCCCTTCTGGGACGATTAAAATAATCACAGATTATTAAAAATAATTTTCGTTTAATTACAAAAATATAGTCACAATATTGACAGAATAAAGATGGTATTTCAAATGGAAAACTTTGTTAGATCAGTGAAAAAAATGTTTTTATTTAGAGAGTACCCAAAGATTGTGCATAAGTAACAGTAGCACTACTTTAACTTAATTTTAATCAAGTAAAAGTAAAAAAGTAGCCGTCCAAGAAATTATTAAAGTAGTAGTAAAAAAGCATTTGGTAAAACGTCTACTCAAGTACTGTGTAACTAATCAAAAAATTTAATGCTTAAGAATTACATAATCAGGCAGACCAAAATATGAAGTTATGTGGAAATTTTGGTATTTTAGTTACCAAATTAAAAATAATTAATATAACTAACATAATTACAAAATAGCAAAATCAGGCAGAGAATTTTTTTCCAGATCAGTTTCTTTCTAAATAAAACTTATGAAAATTTAATAAAACCTGCAGGTGTGTTTCTGTGTCTTGTGAATTTTAGGTGAAAATAAGCTTGATCTTGGCTGAGTGAAGTTCCAGAAATTTTACTGAACTAAGAGAAATTCTTCATAGTAAAATTACTCAAATAAAAATACTATGCTGTATGTACGCTATTCAGTAAATCTTTCCAAAATGTTACTCAACTAAATGTAACTGGGTAAATGTAACTAGTTACTACCCAAATATGTTTATAATCAAATTGTTTTAAGTGAACAGAGGGGAAGGCAGATGTTCTTGCTCACCACTTTCCATCGGTCCTTGACCATACAGTTTGGCGGCAGGATGTCGGCCTGCTCGGACGTCCCGTTCATGTTGCCGTTGTCCTGGAGGCCGGGGACTAGGCACTGCATCTGCCAGCTAGCCAGAACTCGAGCAGCTCCAAGCTTAAAAGAGCCATTTATCTGCGAGGACAGGGAAGGAGGTGAAAAAAAAGAAAAGAAGGGTGGACAGGAAATGCAAGACAGAATATTTTACCACCTTAAACTGGGAGATTAACCTGCAGCTTTCTCCTGCGAGAATTATTGACCCTTTGCAACTACGTCACTAAATCATTCGAGGCGCCATGATGGACGTCGGAAGTGAGGGACGGTAGTATTGAACAGAGTAACTGGAAAATGTTTTCCAAAGTTGTTTTTGCCAGTTTACTCATGGCTTCTTCCTGTCCGAGTCGAACTAATTTGTCTGTGAATGTAACACACCTGGTTGAGGCTCATAGACGCGGTATTTACAAAAGTTAGAAACAACTAGCTTAGAAACCGACCCCTACTTCCTCCCTCCTGAAGTGTTGATCAAATTACCAACCTTGCCTGAATCCACACCACATGATTTATATCACTATGTCATAAACAGCGTTTACGACATCCCGCAGCGGGATTAAAAACTACAAAAGATGAGATGCTAACCAGTTATTGGCATACATGCTAGGCTACATGACGGCGCGGCACTGTCTCCATGGTTACAATGCCGCATCGTCATGCCGCACCTTACGTTCGACGCGTACGTTCTCCATAATACAATATTCGATATGTTTTTAATCATACTTACTTACATAGTACACGAACGTTAATCTTCTTATCTTGTAAAAAGTGTTCGCTGTAAATCTGCGATTACACTGAGGCCGCTATCCATCTCCGCTGTATCTTTCCTCATTAAAAGTTATATAAAATGACAAGTTTGGTTTGCATCCTTGTCTGTTGTGGCGCCGACCACACAGCGACCTACGACCATTTTAAAAGTGAAATTAACTAAATAGAAGCGATATTAGGTTACAGATGTCAGTTTTCAGACTAGCTTTAAAGGAGCGCATAGGCTGTTTTGACGTCCGTCATGGCAGAGTGGGCGGAGTTCTGGAGAGCGTGACGTCACGTGCAAAGGGCCAATTGCAATCCAGTAAAACAACAAGCATTAGATATGGCTGACTGCTATGAGAAGCCATTCTTGAGCTGGATCAGGCTACAGGCTGGCAGGAGGGTTGCAGTTGGCGTTGTGGTGAAGGGAGGGAGTGTGATGGTATTTGCAGTAATTGAAGCAAATATCATTTCTGCAAAGGAAGCAGCTGGACCCTTTTGGCCTTGAACTGAAGCGAATCATCGAAAACCAGAATATGAACCAACAACAACCACAAGCATGGCGCAGGGACACGGACCCACAAGGCTGTTAAGGGATTTAAACCCCATTGCAGGTGGTTAAACTGTGTTTAAGCTGCAGCTAAACAGTCCAAGGAATGAGCTCTCCAGTTTCCTGACAGTTATTGTTTCACCTGACATTTTAAGCTCATTGCCAAAACTACCAAGGTGAGGAAATGATCGGGATCCATCACAAAGAAATTCTTTCAACATACAGTAAAAAAATGAAGACATCTGCACCTTTATTTATAGTTAGTATTCCAAAAAGAAACGTGAAAAAGTCATGGTTTTAATCCAACTGTTCAAAGTTATTTTAAAATGATGCCAGAGAAATTTACAGGAGCTTTCTCTAGATTTATGAAGCCTAGAAAAGCAAAAAAAATTCCCCCCCCAACCGTTTTTCCACACTTCTAACCAACTGGTTGAAATGAGGCCTTTATGCTTAATCCTCTGTACACTGTAAAACAAACCAAAAAAATAAGTAAATGTCTCTAATTTATGGTAAAATCCCAGCAACTGTGGTTGCCAGAAAATTCTGCCTATATTTTATCGTAAGTTAAAGTGTAGCAAGAAAGCTTGATTTTCTTTGAATATATCACACATTGTTAGTTAGCTTGATTAAGTAATCAGAAGCACCAGTTACCCTTATTCAGGAAATAACATTTAAGATTACATGACATAGCCCAACTAATAAATCTATATAATATTTTATATACTAGTTAATTTATAGATATAAGAACTTTAAAGTTACTGCTTATGTAAATGTTTATTTCATATTTTAGATTAAAGCTGTAGAAGAAAATCAAAACATCCATCAATAAATGTTATAAATAAATTAATATCACTAACCATTACATTGTATCACTTTAGCAGCTCAATTTTTCATTCTAAATTTCTGACAGTACTTTTACTGAATCTCATATAAACTCATGCCTCATGGGATGACAGACACTGCTCATCAACCGCAATTTTAAAATCCAATATGGCTGCCACACACAGACACACTGATGGCTCAAGTAATGAGCAGTTTATTTATGCTTCGGACAGTTTTCATCTCACTAAATCCCTAGTTTTTTCTGAGTAGTACGGCATTGTCTGGTGCAGCTCAGCATGCTATTTTATCTGTTTTCACTGTAAAAGCGATCCATACAACCGACCCACAATGCACCATTCCTGGGTCTCCTTTAGTTGGTACAATGGCACGGTGAACTACCATTGTAGTTCAAATGAACTACAACCAACATTTTTGATGTGTAATGATGGAATTTGGTAAAATGTAATGCTTCAGTTGTTAACTTTATATTTTTGTGTTTTTATTATGTAAAACACTTTGAACGGCCTTGTTGCTGAAATGTGCTGCCTTTCAGCAACTTAAACTTGATTGATTGAGTGATTAGAGTAGAGCTGCATGCAACACACAAGAGTCCATTCACTGACAGAGAAACGTCACTGCTTACGACAAGTAAAGGCAAATTAGTGCGCCATGTTTGTGGTCACACTAGAATGACGTAGCACCGCCTGCTCAGTGAGAGTCCAGTTAAAAAGCCTCCTGAACACAATAAAGTAACGTAACGAACCTCACCGAACCACATCGCTCAGTGGAAACGGGGTTTGTTAGAAACACACAGATGATACGCACATATTTTAATTATTATTAGATTGTCCTGCTAATCCTAGTTAGCCACTGAGACCAATCAAATACCACTGGTTTTCCAGCTTACAACAGATTGGTGTCACCATGTCAAGATCTGAATTCGGAGGGAAATGTAACAGCTAGCATTAGCTAACCAGGTTCTTCATGAGAGTAGAGTAAATCTGGAAGCAGCTCTGCAAGCACACATTCGAATCAATATTTCCCAAATATGTTGAACTGTCCTTTTAGACAAGTAAATATATTTAGGGCCAGTAGCAACTATGAGCGTTGGGTTATGTAAGGATTTTATTCTGAAATAGTACATCCTATTGAAAACAGTGAAACAATAGAGGTTCGTATCATTTTACAAATTTTTTTTAGTGTTTCTAAGAATAAAATAGATAGTGTTGACATAAAACATCTGCTACTATGAAAATAAAAACAAATCTTTCACAGTGAAAAGGATACCAGAACCCAGAACCATTTTGTGAAACAGCCAGCAGTGACGTCTGAGCGGGAAGACGAGCTGCAAGGTGGGGAAAAAATATCTGCTCCCTTAAAGACTTCTTTAGTCTTTGCTTTTTTATCACATAAAGATGTTTCAAATCATCAAACAAATTCTAAGATTGGGCAAAGAAAACCAGATAACAATGAAGGGAGAAAGATATCCAAACTAACTTGGCCTCATTGTTCAATCATGAATTAACTGTGAGTAAACTACATTTTTCTTAAATGGGCGGCCTGATTACTGCCTGACCTGCAGATAAAATAAATAATTTAAATACAATCTCTCCCAAAGCAAAATCAGGTTGTTCTTTATAGCTTTTATCCCTTAATGAATGAACTCATCCTTTGAAAACTGTCTTTTGTATTTACTCAGGTTATTCTTATCAAATATTAATATTTGTTTGATGGTCTGAAACACATAAGCAAAACAAAAAAGCAAAAACAGAAAAATCTGAAAGTAGGGAAACACTTTTTCACAGCCCTCTAAATAAACAAATGAATCCAGGTATTTTTTTATAGTTTATTTTAAAGAAACTCCAGATTAGGTAACTGTCTTGACCTTATAGAGTCACACAAACATCAGTGCAGCTGTTTTCTGACACTGGGTTAAATGTTGCAACTGCAAAGTGACCTAATCCCAAAGGATGTGATTATTCTGAACTAGAAAAGCATAAAAACTGTTCATCCACTCCATTGATTACTAACATCAGCTGCATTAGTCTCACAGCAGCTGTCTACCATTTCCCTTGGTGTTCTCCAGCCAGTTATCCCAAACTAAACTCTATGTGTTGCTCCTCTTGGACACAACATATCGGCCATGAATGGTTATCAGCTTCCAGTGAATTTGTGGGGGAAACCTTAAGTTCGAAATGATGCATGTCAGTCCCCAAACCATGCTGTTCTGCATGCAATGCCCAAGCCGTCATCAGTGCATGCAGAGTTGTCAGGCGCGCTATAGGGATCATATTAGAGGGTTCTCTGTATTTCCGGTCTGACCAGGCCTCTCAGAGGACTGGAAAGACTGCAAAGGAAAAGAGGAGGCTTCTCTGTATCTTCAGTGATACAGTTCATTAACAGCAGTACCAATATCGCCAACAGATACGCAGCCACCAGCAGCTGCAACACTGGAGATGCAGTGAAACCTGCTGCAGAATTCAACACGCTGCTGAGACTCCAGTCACTGCAGAGGAGAGGGACCACTAAGTCTCCCTAAAAGCACAGCAACAGTCTTACATAACTGCAAACACATCAGAATCTGCTGTTTTACTTGTTATATAGATGGAAAATAGGTGGATATCACAAAATAATACATAAACTGATTTGAGGTGAGCATAGCCACCAATAATACAAACTCATTAAAGCCATTGGTGAGTTTTCTTTTGTTCAAAATAATTCATGTTTTCATAAACCTTCTAGCTGTTTTTGCACCATTTGTTTATATGTAAGACTATTAAATATTTTCACATAGACGCTCAAGCAATGTTGAAATACTACCTGAAATGAAAAAAGTAAACGTATTTGTATGCTTTAAGCACATGTTCTTATTTTAGGCTCCAAATGAGTTTTTGTTTTTCTTAAATCTTAACGTTTAGTTTTGTAATTTCTGCCACTTGCTGCAGTATTTTGTATTTTGATTTGAGGGCTGTGAATACTTCTTTTTCCTCCAAGAAATACCCAACATTAAGCAAAAAACATCTGTAATTAGCTTTAAGTTCAGAACACAGTTGTTCTCATACTTTGCATATGAACAATATCAAATGTTGCATGTTTTTTGGCCCTCCTGGCTCTCCATACATGAGCAGGAGACCCTGAGTTGAGCATACACACAGACCAATTGTTCATCAGAGTTGAGAGTGTGCCTCAATATGTGAATATTTGTGAGATTTAAATGCAACCACAAGAAATGATTCTTTGTTTACAGATACATAAGGCTCACATCAGTCTCACTGCACAAGATTCAGTTTTTGAGCAAAACTGGAGGAAAAGCAAGGTGTTAAAACACCAAAATCCTCCGTGGGTGTGATCCAAATTAACTATTAATAAATGTAGTATAATGCACTTCTATATGCACAAATAAAACAGCATCCAGCACTGATGTGTAAAATAGAGGAGGAGGCTTAGTGGTCCAGCAGCAGTAAACTACGGGTCGTAACGGGACCTCAGCAGCAAATCAAAGTGAATCATCCTGACAGACACCTCCTCTACAATCAAACCGCAGTCTTGTCTTCTTCTCTTGTCCTTTATCTACAAATCTATCAGTTTATCATTGTGGAGGAGAGGGTGGGATGCTCTGCCAATAGCCGAGTTGTTATCATTCCAGTTTTGATCTGAGAAAGTCACTCAGAGCTCACCATAGTTCTGAGCTCCTGGAAAACCTGATGGTTTACAACAAATCCTGAGCGGGAAAAAACCCTTCCTGTTCCTTTGTCAGCCTACAAGCCAAAACAGAGGGCACAGTTAACCATCAGAGGATGAGGAGAGCGAACGCACCGACTGCCACAGCGCCTGTGTGTCCTCGCTTCAAATGAGGCAGAACATGAAGGGGAAGGACTTCATAAACAGAGTTTACATCTTTAAATCCCCAGAGACCAAATGCATATTGTAAAACTTCAATAAAATAAAATGATATTCATTTAGTTTTACCATGTAATGCTAGATTCACCACAAACCAAAACTGTAAGATTTTAAAGCATTGTGTAAAAATGTCTGAATCTGAGTTGTTTCAGATTTTTTGTTTCCTGTCATTCAACCAGCTGCAAGATCTATTTTTTAAATGCAGTCTCATTTCAGATAATTAGTTAAGAAATGCAAACTACCACATGTCACCTCATGTTTGTCATCGTCAATTTCCTGATGTATATATTAAAATATTCAGATGTTAAATTAAATTATTTAAATCAGGTGATTGACATTTGCTTCTGCATATAAAATCCAAAACATTCAATTTTAGTGTCATCCTCAAAGATTAAATCCATAGTTTTTGCTGATCAGGAAGGATAAAATATATCTCAGAGTCTATTATATTTTCATTTATTGGTTTCATAATTTTCCAGAATCAGTTTTATAGATGATCCTTTCAGTTTTTATGACAATAAGACATCAGTCACCTATAGTTTATATTTAATACTGGAGCTTGCTTCCCATTTGACAGTGAGGTAAAAATCTATTTCTCTATTTTTTCTGGCATCTGTACAACCTGATTAACTGAAATCTATAAATCTGACTAATGTGGACTATTCTAGATTTAAATCCTTTAAATGACAGTTTCTGACCATTATTCTCGTAATTTCACAAACATTTAAAGAACTAGAATATCAACACTAAACTGAATTCAGTTCCATTACAAACCACTAACATCATAAAAAAAAAAAAAAACACATGATGGCCAAATTAAAAGATTTTTGAGAGATATGAATATTTTTGGTTTGACCAGCTAAAGCACTGAGACTCCAACCAAAAACTTACATTTATAATTAAAGTGATACTTGAAATTTAATACACAATAAATATTGTGTTTTGCAATATCACATTTGCGCACACTTATATTGCATGTGACAATTGGCTACACTGTATTTTTTTTTTTTTGGATAGCTAGATGAAAAGGGGTTAAACATAAATAAACTCAGAAATATTAAGGTTTTTATTTGTAAAACTTCATCTTTTTTCTTCCACTTCACATTTAAAAAAAATTCAGACTGAATTTTTGCTTTAATGTGACAAATTGTGGAAGTTAAGTAACTTTAAAGGCTGGCTTGTGACATTTTGATCTACTGCACAACTGGCACCATTCCAATATAAAAGCACCAAAAGCATCTCCTCAGCTGTTTATCCACCTCATGTTTCGTCTTGAAGTTGGTTTATCACTTCATTTCATTAAAATGTTATGGATGCCTTCGCTAAGTAGTTTTGGAATTGCAAAATAAGATTAATTTATGTAAAAGAGACATTGCTGTCTTCTGCTCCCTCAGCTGTTTCACTGATATTAACCGATGTGACAAAATACTGCAGTTAAATCCTGAACTAATTGAGATGGACTTTTTTTTTTTTGCATTGCAGTAAGACAATTTGCACACTCAAAGCTTGTCTGAGCCAAATTCAGAATTTCATGGTGAATCTGCCATTAGACGGAGAAGAAGAACATCAACAGTTTCATATTTGTGCCTGAAAACACTTCAGTCAGGCGGCTGGGTCTACCTGAGAGCAGAGAATTACACCTTTATGAAAGCATTCAGAAAGAGCTAGTCACCATTTTAAAACCACCACATCTTAAGATAACTAGTGAGAAAAAATATGTATATATAACACAATATAATAGCTTCTAAAAACAATTAAAGCAATCTTACAGAACATGAAGCTAAACTAAGAAAAAAAACATAGAATTTTATCATTTCCAATGTATTTATGAACTTTATTTTGAACCTTTTGCTGTCAAAAATGATCCCCATATTCCTACATGCCTTTTTTTATTTTTTTATTAAAGGAAATCAGAAAACAAACCATCTAAATTAAATGTTTGCAAGATAAACAAAGAACTACATGCTGCCAATTTTTACATTAACATGTTATCTAACAAATGGCTGTTTTCTCTACTTATCTAAGCTACATCTGTGTTTTTAAACATTAATGGCACAAACGGCAGACATATTTATTGGTCCAATGGTAATAATGTACAAAAATGCCTAAAATAAAACTATCTTTTACTGCAGAAGCATATTTTCAAGTACAAAATACAACCTTCAGTTTGAGAACATTTATTGGTGGGGAAATAAAATGTAAAATAAGAGGTTTTAACAGAAACTTTGTTGAAATTTTAACAAAAAAATATGTGTTTTTGACAGATGAGACTTAGATTTTGTATACACTAATATAGGGTTAGTGTGGTGCAAGGGATGAATATATGGAAAAGTACCACACCTCCATAGTAAGGCATGGTGGAGGATGTGTGATGTTGCGGGCCCTTGAGTGTATATGGCCTCAAACACAACTCTTGGTGAAAAATAAAAAATGAAAAAACTATTTTTTTTAAACATATCCATTATAACAAGGGTTTTCTATGGAATAGTGAACAGATTGACACCAAAAATACCAGCAGTATTAGATCTGTGTTTTATTATCATTATAAAATAAAATAAAATAGCAACATCCCCTAAGAAAATGCATCCATCTTACTTTTGTAAATGTTTTTGTCTTTTTCTTTATATTAAAACCAAACCAAGTAGGAGTAAAATGTAGGTTCTTATAAAATCTTTCAGTAGATATTTCTCAAAAATTAGAATTTGTCTTTTTTCTTAAGGTCATCTAATATTTGTGGCTCTAAACAAGCTTTATGTAGCCATACTCTTTGGATTGTGAAGATAATTTGTGAAAAGTTGAAAGCGTGAGATTATGCTGCTGCATTAAAAGATAATCTAACTTAAATTATTTTTACACATCTTTAACAGGTCTAATAAGAAATGTGAAACATACAGAAATAGTAGATAATATTCCTGCTCTCTTCAAGCAGGAACAGGAGTGTTTTTCTTATGAATGAGATCTTTTAATTGGCTACTACGTCTTCAGAGTTCAGGATGGTGACAAACGATGTTAAGTATTAAAATCAGTTGTTTTCTATTTTTCTAGAATAGTTTTTGAAATTAAGAACAAATATTCAGTATGAGTGAATAAGTAGAAGATGTGAGACACACTTCCGCTCTGATCCAGCTCTACACCGCAGCATCCCTGCATCACTCTTTATTCAATCTGTCCTCTCTGCAGTGCACAGTCATGGGTCCTCGGCGCGCATGCGCACCATTACACCTTACCAATCAATACATTTGGCCCGCACTGGGCCACGTTATGAATTACAGCAATGCAAACAGCAAAATCATCATCATCATCATTTTCATCCTGGGGGGTGTGCAGGTCTCATTTGGATCTAAAGTCCCTGATACGGATTATTAATTTCACTTCAGTTGACCCGAAACGTTTCCCACACACACCCACTAAACGCTATAAGAGGGAGTCCGGGCTAAAACCGGTCCGGATCGGGCCTACCTGGCGCACCGTCCGCTCCTTTTCCGCCTTTTGGGAATCTTCATCTGGGATTTTACTTCGGCACAAAACGTTCTGGTCCAGAAAACCCACCGTTCCTCTAAGGAGGGGTCGAGGTCTGGGCCTCAGACTCCCACAAGACTAAATCACCATTTATTTCTCCTCAGACAGGGGGGCTACCAACCCGGACCGGGCCCGTCCAACAAGCCAGACAAGTCCGGAACCAACAGAGTCCAGAAGCAAACCGCAGGTTCTGTTTTCGGAGCCGCGCCGCCGTCCCGGACTCATCCGATGCTGCTGCAGCTGAAAATGATGCTGAGGTTGAGGAGGAAGAGGAGGAGGAGGGGAAGGGAAAGGGCGGAGGATGATGCGAAGTGGTTCCTTCCTCCTGTTGGACCGGATCCGAAAGGCTAACCACAAGAAAAGCCGAACCGGAACCAGCGTCCCTGGCTGAGGCGGACCCGGGCGGGCTGTCGGGGCGGCGTGTGTCTGTACTGATCTCCGGCTCCAGCCTGTTTGTCCGCACTGCAGCTCTGCCTCCAGCAGCGTCAGAACAGCCACAGCAACCACAACATCCGGCGGGCTCTTTCAAAATAAAACTCCCTCTGATCAACGCAGCCGTCACAACGGAAAAGTTGATTCCTCACAGCGACGTCATTCCATCGAAAACTAAAACACTGAATTTTAGTCTTTTCACTGGGCTCCAAAATTTAAATAAAATTTTCATTAAATAAAAAAAAAAATCCCTAAATTATTATTATTATTATTATTATTATTATTATTATTATTATTATTATTATTATTATTATTATTATTTAGGTATTTCTTAATAAAACCTGTATTAAAACATAAAAAGAGCTTCAGACTACTGCCTTTGTAAAAGGAAAACAGACAATCTCCAAAGTTTTTTGTCATCAATTATTTTAAATTTTGTTGGGCAAATTTTTAACATTGTTGAATTGTGCTAAGGTGCCGATCAAAATCAGTTTAAGGGCCACAAATGGCCACACTTTGGACATGCCTGACTTAACTGATTAAAAAATAAATAAACATGATTCTGTCATGTTAAGTGCAAAATTATTCCCTGTGAACTTTTTTTAACAAAATGTAATGCTCCAAAATAAAAAATAAAAAATGAATTTCATTGGGATTGTATATAATATATCAACTAATTGTAAAAATGTTAAAAATGATTTTGATTTTTTTTATTTTATTTTAAAGAAAACAAATCTGAACTTTTTGGTCAACATATAAAAAAACAGATTTGTGGATATAACACTCATTTGTCAGATAAAAGGCACCTTTTGAAAATAACCTCTAAGCTGGTATTAAGCATACTTTTCATTAAACCTACATTTCTGTAGCCTAGTAAAAAAATAAATATCAAAATAAAATTTCTTTTAAGTCGTATTTAACATATACATAATTTTTTTTTGGCAACTGAAGTAAACATTGATTATGCTGTGAAATGGTAGCATGTGCCTGTAAAACCAACACATTCTCACTGGTAAAACACATAACATTTAATATTAATATTTAGTTAAATCAGGAAGCCTGCAGATGGTTAAAAATACAGCAGCAGTCTGGAACAAACTTGATCCTTCTCACACACGTTCAGTTGTTTTAAATCTTCCTTCAGATATAGATTTTTCCAGAAAAGCAGAGACCTGTCATCTGATCCTCACTAATATTGACTTACAATTATCTGGGGAGCAATGAGAGCAGCTATATTTCAAATAGTAAATATGGATTTCATGGCTCGGATTGCTCCTGCTCTTCTGAGATGACAGATACTTCACAAACACTAAACTAAAAAGGCACAGCATTCGTTCCATGCAAAGTGGTCTTTCTTGTATATATTAATTTCCTTCTAACTGAAGATCCAGTTTGGAAAATTCTTCAATGAGATGCCAAAACAATCACTGGACAGATGATACATTACCAACTACCAAGCAAGCCTCCACTTTCTTTGCCTCAAATGATGCAGAGTTTGCACTTTCACAATAAAAAACACACAGTTTACAAGCACAATCACAAAAAACACAGAAATGTTCAAAGTAAATTAGGCTGCTATCTAATGTTACAGGTTTAATTGTTGAGCGGGAGGAAAATTATGAATAGTTCAATTTTTTTGGTTACTATTAAATATGTGTAAAAATCTTTACACATATTAAAATATTCAATATTTTGTAGAACCATCTTTCTTTGCAAATGCAGCTACAAATTGTCTTGCAAGTGTCTCCAACAGCTACAGAGTCTAAAATTCTGGCTGGTTCTTCTTGAAAAACAGCTTAAGAACATCGAACTAAGAAACTTTCAATACACTTCACTTCCTTTCAACAATGGTTTTCCTCCATAAAGACACACACTAATTAATCTAACTATGGAAAGAAGCCAGAGAACACACGCATGCAAACTAAATGCAGAAAGAACCAATGATTCAAACCCAGGACTGCAGGGCAATAGAGTGCAGAGTCAATTTGTAATTGTGTGATCAGATAAGATAAAATAAGATAAGATAAGATAATTTCTGTATTTTAAGGACGAGAATGACACTAATACATATAAGTAACAAAAATAAAATCAGCCAAAAAAAATTTTTTTTTTCCAAATCAGTTTCTTTCAATAAAAAAAAAACAAAAAAAAAAACATATAAAACTGTAACAAAAACTGCAGGTGTGTGTCTGTGTCTGGTGGATTTTGGTTAAAACATGTTTGTTTTTCATTCAGTGGATATAAAATCCAGAAATGTAACTCAAGTAAAAGTAACCATATTTCATATTAAAATAACTCAAGTAAAAGTAAATGGTACAGCGTAGAAAAATACTCCTAAATGTAATTTTTTTCAAAAAGTTACTCAAGTAAATTTGTCTGAATGGTGGTTATATATTTATTTATTATATTTTGTATACCTTTTTATGGATGTCTCTAGTTGTACGATTTTAATGATTTTAATGCTGTGTGGATGAGCAACAGACAGACAACCTCAATTTCCCTACGGGATTAATAAAGTTGAATTGAATTGAATTGAATTGATGTAACTATTTATGAAAATCTGTCTATTAGTTATAAGAGAACATTATTCTACACTTAAGACATTTATTTCAACTGTCTGCATTAAATAAAATTACATAAATCAGTCTAAACGCAACAATGACTTTTCTCAGCCGCTGGGTGAGGCATGAGAGTCTTGTAAATCCCACCCTGATTTAACCTCCTGAACGCCTCGTCTTGTTTGGGCCCGTTGTAACAAGCTTTATTATCGTTAGTCTGCTGGTTCATATTTTATTTTACTAAAATAGATTCGTCTCTCTCCACAATGCTGAATAAATGGTGCTCTCTTCCCCCTGCATCCATCCAGCCTGTGGCCTCACACACACACACACACACACAGACACACACACGCACACAGACTGTCTCTCCGGTTTTACTTTTTTTTAGGTTCGCGTTCAGTTCAACCAGCTGTTTCTTTTAACTCTTGGCTGATTTATCGCCCTACCTGAATGTTGCTATCCGTCCGGAGAACCGAGCAGCTTCCACTCCCTTCGCTCCATCTCTACAGCATCAGCACCGCACGCTTCCTCGGCGTCCCTGTGTTCACAGCTGCAGCTCTAACGCGCCCCCTGCTGGTGGATTGCTTACACAGTACCTGTACTTATTACAGGTCATCATTTTCACAAAATATGTGTGCATTTTTAGATAGTCTTTCATTTTATTGTGTTGACATTTTCATGTTATCATTAACTATATCGTCTTCCCCAATTCTGGGATAAATAAAGTTGATCTTATACATATTACTTTTAAATAATTCAAAATTGCAACTAGATAATTGGCTCAAATGTGAATTTTGGCTAATATGACTGTCTCAACTAGGCCTGTCACAATAAGCAATAAATCAGTTAATTGAATGATAAATTAAAACAAGTTTGATAATTTTCTTTTGCATGATTTATCATGATTTCTACCAAAAACTGGATGTCAAAAGTCTTCAGTCTGGTGCTTTGGTCTCAGCTAGTTCTTTTTTTAAAAGGATAGTTTTGTTTACAGAGTCTTCATAATTGATTTTAATTGTTGTTTCTCTTGTGTTGTTTATTTATTTTGGATATTTAAAATGTCTTCCAGTTCCTCTGTTAAATGTTTATTATAGCCTAGAATATGTTCTTACATTATTATGCTGTTATCATTATGTTACTTGAAAATGTTCTCAAAGCAACATTATCATTTATCATAATGACTTCAGGGGCAATTTATTATCCAGCAAAATGTTTTTTATTGTGACAGGTCCATTCACAACTGTGAACCACAATAATGAGTGGGATGAATCTTTAATATTAATGGATTTTGCCATGAGAAGCGGCAATAGTTGGTCCAACAACTCTTGACCCATAAAAAGTACATCACACATGTCTTCATGAGATTATGTTAATGTTTGTGTTTAATACATTCAAGTTTTTAAAATGACTAAACACAAGCAATAAAATAAATAAATAAATAAATGTTTTCTTCAGTTTCAAAACGCTTTTTTCAGAATTTTTTTTTTCTGTTTCAAAATTACTTTTCAGTTTCAAATTTCAAAATGTTTTGTTTGTTTTTTTTTAAACAAACTATAGCCCCAATTTCTTTTGCTATAAATTCACTTATTTTCAAAATTGACTTAACAGAAGATTAGAATAAATGAAAAAATAAAAATAATTTTTCTCGTTTCAAAATTTTTTTTTAGTTTGAAATTCTTTTTTTATTCGTTTCAATTTTTCCCCCAACAAACTCTATGGTCCGAGCTGCATACATTTTCGCGTAGTGTTCCTCTTCTGGTCCACCGGGTGGCGCTACAGACACCTGGAGGCAACTATTAAGCGGTGAGGAAGGTCCAACATGGCGGTGCAGGTTCAGTTGAGTTGTTTGGAGAATTTTCCCTCACACATTAGTCCTCTGGATGTTCTGGCCCTGGAACCTGACCTGGAATCTGTTTTCCAACATGACACCAACCAGCCGACCGTCCTCTTCACCCCGAACCAGCCTCAGCTCTGTGACAGGACGGGCATTTTACTGCAAGTTCACCCGATCACCATGGAGGAGATTAGCAGCGCCGGGGGCAGAAGCTGCCTAACTGCCGACAGCGAGTCCGGACTCCGTGTCCGCTTCTTCACCAGCCAGTATTTCCTGAAACACTATCGGTTCCAGCGGTGTTCATGCGCCGGAACTGTCAGGCCTCTGGAGCCGGTCAGCCTGGACAGGGTGGTGCTCGGAGCCCGCAGCAGGCAGAGCCTCCGCTGGGCAGGAGGGGAGCAGTTCACCGGTGGACTGCTGGAGCTCTGTCACTTGGGGCAGGAGCCGCTGGCCCGTCAAGGAGACCCGCTTCTCCTGTCCCATCATCCGCTGTTTGGAGACGACAGGGGGCAGGTCAGACTCTGAATTGATCATTACTTAGCTAAATAACCCAAAAGAAGACAACTTTAGCACATTTAGATTCATGTTGTTGGACTAACAACGACTGAAAATAAGTTTGTTTTTCTTGGTGGGTTTTAACGTAAATGTAAAGTCAGAAAAGTTAGGGGAAACTGTTTGGACTTTCACAAATATCCACACCTTCATTCATTCCTCAAGTTACAAATACAAACTTCGGTGTTTTATAGTCTCATGATAGGCCAAACACAAAATACTGCATCGTTTTGAAGTAGAAGAAAAACAATGAATGGCATTACCTTTTTAAGACGTTTATAAATGTAACCTACATTTGTATTTAGGCTCCTTTATTCATCCATGCATCCGCAGTCTGTACCATTTATCCTCGCAAAGTTAAATTTATTATTTCCTCCATGACATCCTTTTTATTATTATTTATCTTATACACTGTTTCCAGGATCATCTTCAATTATGCAGTAGTGTTTGTCTAACACATGCAGCTGAAGTAAAATACACAATTTCTGGTTGTAAAGTGACAGAATGTGGTGTTCATGTGAAATGAACGACAGCAGATAAATGCATTGGCCCTAACAAATTTAAGGAATTTCTGCCAAATTCTCTAATTTAATCCCTAACTCTCTGCCAAAAAATGTGAACATTTATGAGCTCCAAAAGTCAAAATTTGCAAGAAAAAAAATAATCAGAAATTCAGATTAAGCTCAGAAATCTTCTATAAAAAACTTGAATTTTTTTTAGCTCCATAAGTAAAAAAATTTCCTACAAAAAAAATCAGAAATTTTGAGGTTAACCTAAGATATTTTCTAGAAAAAACATGAAACTTTCTGAGAACCAAAAGTTTAAGATTTTTGACTTTTGAAACTCAGAAAGTTTACAAAAGTCAAAAATGTTTGATTTAACAAGCACAGAACATTTCTGGGACTAAATGAAAAATCCAGAAATGTTGGGATTAATCTCAGACATTTTCTAGAAAAAAACTTGGAAATTTCTGACATTAACCTCAATGTTTCTGGGGAGCTTTTTGGCAGAAATTTACTCCTTTAATGTTTTCAACTGCCCTATTATGCCGTTGTACAAGTAAACCATCTTGCAGTGTTTCACTCATCTGAAGTGTTTCTTGCTCTCTGTGTTTGCAAGGTGCAACAGCGCCTCTTGGAGCTCCTGGTGCTGGAATGCAGTCCAGTGAAGCAGGGGAGGATCACGGCCAACACCTCTCTGGTCCTGACCGACTGCTGGGACTGCACGGACCCTCTAGGCCCGTCCTTGCCCTGCAGACCTCTCGGACTGAGCGTGTCAGACTTCGCTCATTACGCCGACAGCCTTGGCGGGTCTCGGTCTCTCTTGGACAGCTGGAGTAGTCTGGGCTCTGGACTGCCGGACGCCCTGCAGGCCTTGGAGTGCAGGTTAGACGTGCGCGTGGTGGACACTCAGCGATGGTGCTGGGGCAAAGGCCAGCAAGGAGCATTTGTGGACACAGACAGCTGCGTGTTCCTGAGCAAGAAGCTGCTTCTGAGGCTGGGGCTGTTCAACCATGAGTGGGTGAGGTTATCCAGGCCTGCAGGGGGCGGCAGAGGGCTGGGGGAAGAGGTCGATGTCAGAGACGCCCCCTGCAGAGAGCGCCTGGTCTCTGCAGTAGTGGTGGATCTGAGTCCAGAACTGACGACCCACGACGATGTGGGTTTCATCTCAGCGACTCTGTGGTTCAATATGACTGAAGGAGAAACGCTTCCCCTGAAGAGCTGCTCGCTAAGGATGAAGGTGCTTCAGTACATTTAAAACACACTTTGAGCTGCTCAGTAAGGATATGTTTACACTGCAGGTCTTAGTTCTGAAAGCAAACGTTTTTTATGTGGTCATTCATGCTAATAATTAACCCCGACCACAATGAGACTTCGGTCTGAAGGGTTTACGTTCCCAAAGCACCGAATGCGCAGAAGAAGAATGTTGACGTCACATAACAGCACACCATTTACAGAAGTTGAATGACACCATGTTTAATGGTGACAGAAAAGCTCCACTTTTGTTATAGCATTAAAAAGCTGTAGCAGCAGCCAAAGAGTTGTCAGTGTAAACAGTGGAAATGTTCCTGGAGCTTCTTCAACGAGCTAAATAATCAGCTAAGTATGAAATTTGATCCAAAGACACAAAATACTTTGGTGTTTAAAATAAAAAGGTCAAATCATTGCATCAAGACAGAAATCTTCCGTAAAAACAGAAAATGCACAACAAAAGATAACTGGCAGAAACAGGAGCAATGGTTTTGAGTAAAACCATAAAATATTAACTTCAGAAAATTGCTTTTATGTCCAGAAGGACCCAATTTAAATTTTTAAAAACAAGATCCTAGTGTGGTAAAGAGAAACATCATTATCATCATCAAATATTGAAATCCTTAGCAGAACTTTGGAGAACTTGACTGCTTACTAAGGAGGTAATTAAGTGATTTAATTCAGGTGTGTTGGACCTAAAAGTTGACAGGACAGTAGACCTTGGGGACCTCTGGCATCAGCTGTGACTGAATAGATTAAAATAATTCAGGGATTACAAAAAAAACCCAAAAAACTAAAATGATGTTTGCGTCTTTAAAATGCCTTAAATTAATAAAAAAATAAGTTGGCTTAAACACATTAACCACAGCTCGTAAATTTTGTTGTACATTTTATGTTTTTGTGAGACATTCGTAGGCAAAAGTTTGAGTCGCACACAGACATTTTTATTACATTTTGTGACTTGAGGCGGTTGAGGCTACCGCTAACTAGCTGCTAATAAACACTCGCTAGCTAGTTAGCTAGCTTTTTTTGCATCTGTCATCAATAAATATAAATTCGTCTTCACCACTAGCACACTTCTGTTGCTTATCCATACAAAGGCAAAACACTTTGTACTGCTATAAAACATGCTATTTTCTCATGTACATTTATATCATAATACAGGTCTTAAATTTGATTCAAAACGATTTTAAAAAGTCTTAAGACCATTATGCAGATACTCTGACTAAACATTCAATCGTTTCCTGTTAAATAAAAGGATGTTTTGTCTCATTTAGATCTTTGTTTGATGAGCTGTTCTTTGCTCTGTTGCATCAGAGGTGGAAATCGGCTCCTGAAGAGCTCAGTCAGCGCTCTGAAAGTTACTGCCGCTCAGCTTCTCTGCCGTTTGCCACCGAGCTTCACATCCAGCCGGTCAGCTCTCCGCAGCACAGCAACCTCAGCTTCCCCGACAACCTGCTGACCGAGCATTTCGCCACACCACGGTGGGTTACTGCAGGTCTGCCTGTCCAAACGCCTCCGCTTAATGTAGTCTGATTAACTGTGTGGGAAAGAAGCAGGAAGGCGTTTTCAAGAGAAACAACTTCACTGTGAAGCAGAAAGTTCTCTGTTATACGCTGTTTCTTTTCTCTAACCAGTTTGTTGTGATGTTTCACAGCGTGGTTTCACAGGGAGACATCCTGACAGTTCCTGCTAAAAACCATCCAGAGCTGCTGGAAAACAACGCAGAGGGCATTCGCAGGTACAGCGCACCTGTCTGCATGTTTACAATTATGGCAAAAAAAGGGAAAAAAACACCTACTTTCCGACAAAAAAAAATAAAACTATCAGGTCTTTATTCAGTTCATTCAGTTAAATATGACCTCAGGTTTGCAAAACTCACATAACAGATTGCACCTGGAATTTTATCACAATATTTTATGATACTATTGTGACAACAATGAAAACAATGACTAAAAAAAAACATTAAATACTTAATTATTATGTAACTGTATGCCTGTGATTGCATTTCAAAGCATTCATTGCCCCACAAACACAACTATTGTTCTTGTAAATTTAAAGAACTCAATTAAAGAAGTGTGGTTTATATCACTAAGCTGTACAAAGTAAATGCATTTAGTCATATTTTTTAATTTAGTGGTGTATTTTGATGTGGAACAGTGGAGAAAATAGTAAAAATAAAATTTACAATAATACTGCTTGTTTTATTTTTTTTTTAAAACCCACACCATTAATTAAAATTTATTGAGACAACAATCAAAATTCTTAAGACATTTTCCACAATAAACGATACAGTAAACGGAATTGTGGACCATTATGAAGCCCAAAATGTAAAAGCTGTGCATACTGTAGAAATGACATTTTAACACTGTGTTGCCTAGCAACAACTCTGAAACTTAAAAGGTCTGGAGGAAATCCAGATGTGCATCAAAATCACGGCTGCAGTGTTTGGTAACAGGAAACGCCTGACCTCTGGAATCATAAACAAATGTTTCCGCACCAAATATCAACTAATGTAAATTTGGGAGGCAATTTTTCAATAATAAGTTGTGCAAGAAAACAACCCTTTCAAACAAATCACCAGCTCTTTTTCCGTTACAAACGTGTCTAAAACTTTGTCAATCTTCCACTAATATCGAAAAAACACAATTTTGCAGTCAGCATGTTTTCAGTAAATAAGAAACATAAATACAATCACACGTGAATGAGCTTGTTGATGCAATAAGGCATGCCGCAGCATGATCCGCCAACCACTTCCTTTTGTTTTTGTCTTTGTGGTTTACACCAGTGGAAACATCCAATTTTGATGCAAGCAAAAGAAAACCCCCAAAACATTGCATACCAAAACTTTTTAGCAAAATAAGAGTTTTCTTTTGAAAATGGTGTGTTTCCACTGAGCAGATTTACTTTCGAAATGTCAAAGTGTTGATGGAAACACAGCTACTATTGTGAAGTCTTTTTCTGATCGTATTTGTGCTTTGACTTCTGCCAGGTGTCCGGTTCTGTACTTTAAAGTTCGGAAGGTTCGTCCATCTGCTAGAGGAGGAGGAGAAGCTCTTCTGGCTGATGAGGTTCACACCTCACTCTACATGGTGAACATCTGCTTCTATTTGGTGTCCAAACACAGAAATGACCTAAATCATGGCTCTAAAAACAGCATTAGCAAACCCACAGAAAATGCTGCAAGATATGTAAAAGAACATTGACTGTTAGAACTTTTTTTTTCTCACTTTTATTCACTATGCAATCATTTTTACTTTTGTTTTGCATGTATGCTGCCTCTTACTTTCTGACATTAGGATATTGCAGCATTATTCTCCACTATGAAGAACAATGCTGGTCGGTTCTTTCGGTCTTTAATAAACTTTTTAATTTCACGCTTGCTATGCTAGTTTGAGGAGCAAAGCAGCTTGATAAATGTGACTGGAAGCCATTGAGAAAGACGACTATTGGAAATAACATTTTTAATAAGTGATTTTAACTGGTATTTTATAATAATGATTGAAAAATTGATTAATAAATACTTAAAAATTTAGGATTAAGATTTTTTTTTACTTATTTTGAAAAAATGCTGCTGTGCAACACTGCAAAATCTAGACCAGAAAGTATTTTTATATATCTTAATATACTTGAAGTAAGACGATACTAAATTACAACTTTTCAGTGAGATACAGGAGCTTGTTTTATGTCAATAATTCCTTAATATTGTTGAAAAAGTATTCGTTCCACTGGATTTTCATTTTGTAAGTGAAATAATCTGCCAATGAAACTAGTACTTTTTAATCAATATAAAATAATTATTTACTTAAAACGAGCTCCTATATTTTGCTGGACAGTTACTTGTGAAGTAGTTCTGTCTTATTTTGATATTAGAAACTAGTCCAAATATATTTGGTAAGATTTTGTGTTTATGCAGTGAGCACAACTTTCTGTGAATTTCCTTGCAGACATTTAGTTCTTATGTATACCTCCTATTGAAGCGAGGTCTGAAACTGTACTTTAAAAATGATTATTCATTTGGTGTCAGTGGTAATGAATATGCTTTAAATGCATTAATAGGGAACGTTCACCAACAGCCCTGTTCCCTGCTGCTGTGTGGATGAAGAGTCTCTGTGGAGCAGCCTGGCTCCTTCCGGCCTCAACAAGACCGTCGACCTCCTCAGTGACCTCATCCTGCCTTACCTGCAGCACAGGTAACCAGTGATGTCAGTAACGCGTTACTTAGTAACCTAGAAAAGTTACTTATAATGTAACTTAGTTACTTTCCAAATCAAGTAGTCAGTAATCTAACAAAGTTACTTTTTCAAGGAGTAATCAGTAATCCGATTAAAGTTACTTTTTCAAAATAACTATTCCATTACTGCAGGTAATGCAACGTCACCACTCTTATTGACCCTTGGCACGTGACGTCACACTCTCTAGAACTCCGCCCACTCCGCCATGACGGATGTCAAAACAACCAATGGGCTCCTTTAAAGCCAGTCTGAAAACACGTATCTCTACCCGAATATCGCTTCTATTCAGTTGATTTCACTTTAAAAATGGTCACAGGATGCTGCGCGGTCGGCTGGACAAACAGAGAAGGATAGAAACCAAACCTGTTGTTGTATTTTCTAAGTTTTAATGAGGAAAGATGCTGCGGCGATGGATAGCAGCTGTCAATTATAACGACTTGCAGCTGTTAATAATAATAACTGTCAGCCCTCGGTGTAATTACAGATTTGCAGCGAACATTTTTTACAAGAAAAGAAGACTAACGTCCACATACTTTATAAGTAAGTATGATTAGAAAGATATCAAATATCGCTTTATGAAGAAGGTACGAATCTAAACGTTGGTAACCATGGAGACAGGGCCGTACCGTCATGTAGCCTAGCATGTATGGAAAAAACTGGTTAGCATCTCGTCTTTTGTAGGTTTTTAATGCTGCTCCGGTGTAAAGGGAAACACTGTTTATGACATAGTGATATAAATCATGTAGTGTGAATTCACAGAAAGTCGGTAATTTGATCAACATGTCAGGAGGGAAGAGATATGGGTCGGTTTCTAAACTAGCTGTTTCCAGCTTCTGTAAATACCGCCGTCTATGAGCCTCAACCAGGTGTGTTACATTCACAGACAACTTAGCTTGACTGGAACAAGAAGAAGCCATGAAAAAACTGGCAAAAGCAACTTTGGAAAACAATTTCAGTCGTTCAGTTCAGGCCTTCACTTGCGACGTCCATCATGGCGCCTCGAATGAACTTCAGAGTTTTTGAAAATGTTTAAATTTAAATGAGGTGTTTTCAGGGCTTGGAAAGTGCCTGATTTCTGTATAAAGTCCTTGAAAGTGCTTGATGTTCAAACTGCACAGTTTTATAGTAAAGTGCAATCTAACATTTGATTAAAAGCCTAAATTTGGAAAATATTATTATTTACAGTTGAAACAAGACATTTACGAATATGAATGTCTGAAGTTAGTCGGTTAGAATTACATACTTTAAGTTTCTATTTTGTTGAATGGCAGAAACTTTTTCTTTTTTTTTTTTTCCCCACCAGGAGGCTTTTTGGGCTCTAGTGTCCCTTATTTTGACAGTAGGCTGACAGGAATGGGGTAAGGAGAGGGGGGAAGACATGCGGCAAATCGAACCCGCGACGGCCGCGTCGAGGACTCAAGGCCTCCAAATGTGGGTCGCGCTAACCCCTACGCCACCACGGCACGCCTGGCAGAAACTTTTTTTTAGTTTTGTTGTAACTTTCACAAACCTGTTAGACCTATAGGTTGTGTGTAAGAGACAAAATTGAATGGAAACATTAAATTTCGTTAATTTTCTTTGTCCCTACTGTATAATAAAGACCCCGATCACAACACATTATTAATAACAGTAATAAATTATATCATATATTAGTGAATTGAATATTAGTCCTCTTTTTCTAGTTCATTTGTGGTGCTAGAAAAGTTTGAAAATTTAGCTTGAAAATGCTTAAAAAGTGCTTGAATTTTAATGTGGGAATAGTGTATGAACTATGTAAATAATAAGACTTTTATATTTGCCGGCTCTTTAGGAGGAATTAAGTCTAATTAGTGTTGTGTTTGGTTATAGAGAGTCTCTGTCTGCTTGCACCGTCCTCCTCCACGGTCCTGCAGGCAGCGGAAAGATGACTGTGGTCAGAGCAGCAAGTCGCAGACTCAACCTCCACCTGCTGAAGGTGCATTTAATGTCTAATTTCATAATTGGTTTTGTTGATTTTCTTTTGGATTTTTTTGCAATTAAAGTTAATGATTTTGTTGGGATACCTTAGAAATTCTTGCAAGGAATTTCTCTAGATTTATTCTAATTTGCAAAAAGATGAAAAAAGAAAAACAGACAGATTCGACACAAACATATTTTTTTATTCTTTAAAGAACTTAAGTAACTTGATCATATCAACCTCGGACTGTAACTTGACATCAAGTAAGGCTGAAGAAGTAATGTAGTAAGAAATAATTTAGATTTTTAATTCAAAACATATGAATATTTAACAAAACTGCAGGTGTGTGTCTGGTGAATTTTTGGTTAAAACATGTTTGTTCTTCATTCAGTTAGTAGAAAATCCAGACATTTTACTCAGTTAATGGTAGAGATACTTCACAATAAAATTACTCATGTAAAAATAAAAGGACTACATGATAAAAATACTCATAAAAGTAATTTCTTTCAAAAAAGTTACTCAAGTAAATGTAATTAAATGTAACTAGTAATTAGCCCAATTCTGCTTAAACCCAATGTTCTTGGCCAGTTCTTCAGAAAATTTTCAATAAACTCACAATTACAAACATAAAGAGAACAAATTTGTTTATCTATAATGAAATAAAATAAAATCTTTATTTTTTTTCAAACTGGTAAAAAATTAAAGATTTAATTTTTTTTAAATAAAATCTTAAAATAACTTTAAACTTGAATAATCTATAAACTCTGTTTTTTTATGTTAACAGAAGAAATTTATAATTTATCAAACATAAACCAAAACCTGGGCTGCGCAGTGGTGCAGTTGGTGCAGCAAGAAGGTCCTGGGTTCGATTCCCAGATTCATGGAGTTTGCATGTTCTCCCTGTGCATGTGTGGGTTCTCTCCAGGTACTCAGGCTTCCTCCCACAGTCCAAAAACATGACTGTTAGGTTAATTGGTTTCTCTAAATTCTCCCTAGGTGTGAGTGTGTGTGTGCATGGTTGTTTGTCCTGTCTGTCTCTGTGTTGCCCTGCGACAGACTGGCGACCTGTCCAGGGTGACCCCCGCTTCTCGCCTGGAACGTTAGCTGAAGATAGACTGAGGCAAACCTCCTGACCCCACTAGGGACAAGGGTGTTAGAAAATGGATGGATAGAAAACAAAACTTTCATATCCAATTTGAAAACAAGTAGGAGGAAGACAAAGCTTATTAAATTCTGCCTTCAATTGTCTCATTAAGACGTGTGTAAATACATACTTATACTTCTAGTTTTTACTGCTGTCACAGTTTTTATTCTTTACAAATTATATTTGTTGTTTCTGTGTGAATTTATGCAAAAACATTGTAGTGTGGGTGTGTTCTGCTGCTTCAAGAAGTAATTTGTTGTGTGTGTGTGTGCGTGTGTGTAGGTGAACTGTGTGACTGTGTGTGCAGACACTCCTGCAGCTGCAGAAGTGAAGCTGTCGTCGGTGTTCCAGCGAGCCAACACGCTGCAGCCGTGCATCCTGCTGC
Source organism: Alfaro cultratus (assembly GCA_903066825.1). Classification (NCBI taxonomy): domain Eukaryota; kingdom Metazoa; phylum Chordata; class Actinopteri; order Cyprinodontiformes; family Poeciliidae; genus Alfaro; species Alfaro cultratus. The sequence continues at coordinate 13,064 of CAEFZX010004968.1, read as the reverse complement.
TCAGAAACCTGCAGCTCCTGCTTAAAACTTCAGGAGCTGCTGAAGACGATGGTCGGGTCAAGGCGGTTCTGTGCCAGCTGCTCGACAGCGCCCCCGCCAGGTCAGTGGCTTAAACATGATGATTTTATTGGAATAAAAACAAAACACACACAGGACTTTTTCCATCATCTACAGGTGCACCACAGTAAGTTGGAATATCAATAGAAAGTTTATTTATTTTATTAAACTTGCTCAGAAAGTGAAACCATTGCTCTGCTACATTACATCCACATTGACACGTTTAATATATGTATTTATTTCTGATCATTTTAATTTTTATGGTGTTTCAAAAAAAAAAAATACAGAAGGCTAATAGAATTTTTTTGAATGAAACGTAGGTAGGGCTGGACAATAAATCAATAATATATATCGCTTTAGATACATGCTCAATATCCATAGATAATACGTCTGATAGAATAATCAATAATTTTACTGAACTTTGATCCAGAATCCCACAGCATTCTGGGAAATGTAGGCAGTGGAGAAAGGCCTTAACCGCTCAAACTACTCACTAAGCAAAGTTTGGTGGCATCAACTATAACTCACTCACTCTTTGGTTGCCTAGCAACAACCTGTTGAGCAACTTGCACAGCAGCGGTTTAAGGTTTCACTTCTGTGCCTCATAACTTCTTAAAAATAAAAAAACAACAAAGTTTGAAAACTGTGGATAAAACCAAAAGGGCAGCATTAAAGATATTTAAAACAAAAATCTAATCAATAGTTATCAATGTCGACACTTGCATCGTGATACATTTTTCATCCATATCGTCCAGCCCTACCATATCTGTTGAATCTGTACAAATGTTGATTGTTACAACCACAGACTTCATCGTGTTTTGTTGTGATTTGATGTGATAGATAGGCACAATATAGACTATAAACACTAATCGACTTTTAATTGCAATAAACCTCCAAATTTTTTAGCTGCATCCTTTTCTACAAATGATCGTTCTCTAAAGCATGGAGCCCTACCATATTTTACTGATCTTTCTCAGCGATGCAGACAGACTTCAGGATGAACAGAGTTAATATGTTGTTGTCTATGTGTTTCTGTCAGTGTGGTCGTTGTGGCCACGGTTTGCAGAGCTCAGGATGTCTCCACGGGCATCATGGGGGCATTTGTCCACCAGGTGGAGATGGAGAGCCCCACAGAGGAGCAGCGGCTCGCCATGTTGGTAGGTCTGAGTCAAGAGCTTCCTCTGGGGAGAGACGTCAACCTGGAGCGACTGTCCAAGCTAACCGCAGTAAGCATTGATCTTTATATCTTAAATCTGACCTATGAATTATTTGGGTTTAATAAGATTTCTAAATTAAGGAGAGATAACTCTCTTTGTTTATTGTTTTTTGTAAATTGAAGTCTTTTCTGTGGCAGAGAGAGGTTGCTGGGTACTGTAGTTTGTAGGGAACCTAGACATAGATTTTCAAATGGCTTGCGGGGATAATGCATTAATGTAAATAATTCTGGGTCCACAGTGGTCAGATTGCTCCAAACACAAATTTTAACAGGGATTTCACTCTAGATTTTCTCATCTTCTCAGGGTTTTGTGCTGGGAGATCTGAGTGCTCTTCTGACTGAAGCTGGAAGAGCTGCCTGCGGGAGGCTGATCCACGCCTGGTGAGACTGAAGCCATGCGTTTAATACTCCGACTGCAACAATTACCTTCCTGGAAACAGAAGAGAAGCTCTTCTACAAACATCTCTATATTTACAATCAGAGCTGGCACTAATTATATTATCAGGAAATTTTTGCAGCCCATTTACTAAAACTTTATAAATTACCACTTTCATGACAAAAATAAATGACATAATGCGTATTTATGGTTGCCAGATATGAGACTAAACTGGAAGTAACCAAAAATAGATCAGAATGCAACTCCAAATATTGATATTATTCATACAGGTAATTAATAAGGAATTATGTAAAATAACTTGGACAAATCCATGCATTATTACAGGCATATGGAGAGTGAAGAGTGCCAAATTGCAATAAATGAAAAACTTAATATAATTGTCATTAATCTTTTTAAATTGGAAATACTTTATTAAACATAAAATTAATTTTATGTTTAATAAATACATTTATTGATTTCATTTTAAAAAGTAGATATACTTCATGATTTAATAAATTATGTCATGTTTCTGTGCTGAAACCTTCCAATAAAACTATTATAAGAAATTATCATAAATGACACTGGCAAAACCAATTTTTTAATTTTTATCTTTGATATCTGGTTACATTGATGTTTACAGTGCAAACATAGATGCATGTAATTCAGATTTATAATAAAATGGTAAAACTAAAAGGACTCCCTGACATCACCAAATATTTAAATTTGTTCAAAGTGATTTTAAAGATTAAATTAACATCAGTTTTCTGTTTAGATATTTGACTAGACATGAATGTATGTAGGGGAAAAATGTTCCTTTAAAATGTGACAGAAACCTAAAATTGTTCATGAAATGTGGATGTAAGATGTAAAGTATGGATGGAACTGGTCATATTTCTTGTTTGAGCAAATAGTGAATTACACCCATCAAGTCTGGATGACATAAAATCACTGATGGTTTCTGATTAACAGAAAATGTCCAAACCTCTGAGTAATGCATTTTTATTGGCAGATTAATGAGCATAGATGTATTTGATTTAGTTGGACGCTGTTCAAAGTGTTGTTGTTTGTTCAGTGGTGGCCGGCTGCAGGAGGACTTGTGCTCCAGCGGAGTGACCATCATGAACCAGGACTTCTGCTGCGCCCTGGAGACGCTGCAGAGCGCCCAGTCTAAAGCCATCGGAGCCCCAAAGGTGACGCCGTCTGCCTCAGCAGAGCTGTTTTCATTATTGTGGAGCCTGCTGAGCTTTAAGTCCCTACAGTTTCTACACAAAACTGCAAAATTTATACAAAAATCTCCACATTGTTTTCTGACTATACTGCAAATTTTCTCTAAATTGGTTAAATAAAAATAATAATAATAATAATTATATATATATATATATATATATATACACAAAAAAATATAAAAAAAAAAAATAATAAAAAAAAAACTTCAGAAATTAATTATCTTTTTTTTTTTTTTTTTTTTTTTTTTTTTGCCTTTAAGTGACTGCAACCTCAGCCTTACTTGATGCCAAATTATAGTCCGTAACTGATGCGGCGAGTAACAAAAAGTCACATTTAACATCAATCATTAGCGCAAATATTGTAAAAATTCCTTATAAACCTTTCTAAATTGGCCCCACAAAATCTATGACTTTGATTACAAAACCATTAAATCAATCATAAAATCCTGGAGGAACAGCTATTTATTGATATTTTAACAGCTTAATTGGTTTTGTCAATACATTCTGGCACAACCGCCCGTTTAAGATCATTCAAAATGAGCTGAATCTGACACAGACTCTATAATCATTTTTTTGTTGGCTGTTTGTAACTCTGAACGATCAGATCCCTAATGTGTGCTGGGAGGACGTTGGAGGGTTGGAGCATGTGAAGAGGGAAATCCTGGACACTGTGCAGCTTCCTCTGCAGCGTCCCGAGCTCCTGTCTTTGGGCCTGAACCGAACCGGAGTCCTACTGTACGGACCGCCCGGTACAGGAAAGACCCTGCTGGCCAAGGCTGTGGCCACTGAATGCGCCATGACCTTCCTCAGGTGGGTTTACTTCACAAACCAGGTGTGGACTTCCTCTTTTTATGTCTTTAAATGCTGTTTAATTGTTTCTAAAGCTGCGGTTCTTTTCTGTTTCAGTGTCAAAGGTCCAGAACTCATCAACATGTATGTGGGTCAGAGTGAAGAAAACATCCGAGAAGGTGTGTGTCTCGTCTGCTCCTGTCACAGTAAATCAATTATTTAAAACAAGCTGGATAATTTCCATTTGCATGATTTATTGTTTTCTACTCTCTTTCTACTGCTTTGGTCTCAAATAGACATTTTTTTAAGGACAATTTTGTTTAGAGTGTTTTTGCATTATTATGCCATTACCATGGTATTACTTGAAAATTGTCTCAAAACAGCAGTATTATTGTTTATTGCAGCAAAATGGGTTATCATGACAGGCCTCGTCTCATCGTTTGATCCAATCATCACTGTAGTTTTTGTATTTATTGACGAAATTTGTATAGTTCCGTCATTTTAACCTTTGTTTATTTTTTCAAGACAAATTACTCATTATCCAGGAACGACAGCTGAAAAAACATTTTCACATTAACATTTTTGTATTTACAAAAATGTTAATGTGCATCGTCCCTACCAACTAAATTAAATTTGCACATTTCGCTTGGAAGATCTTGATGGTTAAAGGGAATATTTGTCTAGAAGGAAGAAGTGCTTTGTTCTTCTTTTCCATTTCAGTTGTTTTGATTCATGTGTCTTATTACCTATAAAAATATGGCTGCCTTACAGCCGATTGTCCAGATTCTTTATAATCATGTTTACTTTTACAATGCTCACTCATCTGTCCCATCTTTGGAAAAGCTTGTCATAGTCAATCTGCCCATTTTCTGTTTTGACAATTTCATACATTTCTGTTTAACTTATTAGAAGGATCATTGTTTTTATCAGTTTTCTGTTTAAAACAACAAAGTGTGCTGCGTATGAGAGAAACAATCCAGGGGACATTGTCACGCCCAAAGACTTTTTTTATATCCAAATGTTTTGAAATTATTTATCTGCTTTGTATTTATTTGTTTCACATTTTAAAGACTTCTAAATAGTCTGGATTATAAATATATTTAACTCTTAGTCACTGTTTTTGCAGTTTTATGTGATCTTGAGGTTTCATTCTTTGCTTTTTTTAATGTTTTGTTTGTGTTCAGTGTTCCACAAGGCGCGCTTGGCTGTTCCCTGTGTCGTCTTCTTTGACGAGTTGGACTCTCTGGCGCCCAACAGGGGGCGCAGTGGAGACTCTGGAGGAGTGATGGACAGGTGAGCGTTGACCTCGACTTCAGTCGGGAATCTTTCTGGTACCTTGTCTCTGTGTTCTGCTTCATGACATAAATAAATCTGATCTTCTGTCCTCTGGTCAGAGTTGTGTCTCAGCTGCTGGCTGAACTGGACTCGCTGCAGTCGTCTGCTGGAGTTTTTGTGATCGGAGCCACAAACCGTCCGGATCTGCTGGACCAGTCGCTGCTCAGACCCGGAAGGTTAGAAATAAACAAATAAGTGATGACAGTGTTCATAATGACAAAACGTATTGAGATTAAATGATTAATCAATTATAGAAACAATCGTCAACTAATTCAGCAATCGATTAGTCACTAACTGGAACACACAAATTCAAAAGAAAGACATTTTGCTTAAAAAAAACAAAAAACAATATTCGGAGCAGTAATTCAACCGAAGCTGCACAATATATTTAGAGAGAGTTTGCATTTAAGATGAAAGCACTTGTGTGTAAAAATGTTTTACCAAAAACTCCTCAAGTTGCCCAGTTCAAATTTACTAAAGCAATGTTGCTGTTGCATTTCAAAAAGGAACTGAATTATTTGTTTATTTCCATCTATTACTTTATTCTAAAATTGTATTAAAAAAAGCTGAAGTGGTAAAATGACAAATATGTAGAATTTGCCTTTTTTATGTGATTAATCAGATAAAGTACAAATTTCAGATAACCATTTAAGCCACTTAGCTTGGTTGCAAAATGTGTATAGTTTTATACGTCTGACCTAATTACTGCTTTGAATATGTTGTTCTTGTTTGCCTCAGTTAATTAGTTGATTACTAAATTAGTTGACAGTTGTTTCAATATTCGATTTACCATGATTAATTGTTTCAGCCCTGAAACATGAGGATGTTGATATTCAGCAGACTTTAACTTTGAAGTGATTTTCTTTTTTCATCAAAACTTCCACATTTTGTTGATCATAACTGCTTTTTTTGTAAACGCAATAAAAGGGTAAAACATCCAAGGGGGTGAATACTTTTGTATGCAGAGATGAAGTATGAACTTCCCTTGGACTCTTTCTCTGCAGGTTTGATAAACTGGTGTATGTTGGGATCAATGAGGACCGCGTCTCCCAGCTGCAGGTTCTCCAGGCCATCCTCAGAAAGTAAGAACAGTCCTCTGAAGGCAAGAGGAAAATAAAATGTCTTTATCTGCAACATCAACTTATCTGTGCTGTACGACGACATATTAGGGCCATTGCAGATAAACAAAATAAAATAAAAAAAGAATAAGTTTCCACCAATTATTTTTCTCAGTTTCTGTGAACTTCAAAATGTTCATATTTTTTTTCCAAAAAAATTCTGAGATCAATGTTTTTTTTTCAATCAAATTTTTAACTGTTTAAACTCAGAAATGTCATTTTTCTGTGTTTTGGGGAAAATTTACACCTTTTTATTTATTTTATGAGATTTATTGTCATTGTACAGTATTTTCTCTACAATGGCCCTAACACATCTTCGTATTGGTGTTATTTTTGGTGCTTTAAGATAAAATAATAGTAATAAAAAAAAACAGACTCCCAGTTTGAGTTGAAATGTCTTCACTGTGTTTAGGTTCCAGTTGGATCCGGATGTGAATCTGCAGGATGTGGTGGATCGCTGCCCGACTCGCATGACTGGAGCCGATCTGTACGCTCTGTGCTCAGACGCCATGACGGCGGCCATCAAGAGAAAAATCCAGCAGATCAACGATGGTAAGAACAAAGAAATGGCTTTAAAATGTTCTGTGATAACAGAACATTTGCATTCAAGATGAATGCAAATGAGCTACATGTTGGTGTAGCTCTTACTCTTTTTAAGGTAAGAGCTACACCAACAATTCTCCAAGTTTATTTTGGAACTATTTATGTATTTATTAGTTTTTTTCCTTTCTCATGTCCACATTTTCTTTGCCTCTGTCCACTCTTTGTTGGTCAACATCAGCAGTTATTCCCTAATAATCTGTAATCTCACCGTTCTGTCCTGCAGGTCTGGATTCAGAGGACTCTCCTGTCCTCCTCTCTGCAGAGGATTTCTCTTCTGTTCTGAAAAACTTTAAACCGTCTGTTTCCGAAGCGGAGCTGCTGCGGTACCGAAGCATTCACCAGGAACTCTCTGGACAGTAGAAAACCTCTGTGAGGTGTTTCATCAGGTTGAGCTGCTAAATGTAAAATTAAGATAACGTGCGAGTTCTGAGTTGGCGATTTTCACCGTTTTTATTTTTCTAACATGTAAATGACACAAAGAAAGAAGCACATGCTAATAAATCAGTGAAAAGACTAAATATTTACTGTGGATATCTCTTCTTTTTATTTGTATTTTTTAAATGACTGAAATGGTTACATTGAATAAGATTTCCATTAAAATGTCAAATTCAGAGAAATAAATACTTAATATTTTTGATACTGATATTTGACCGTTTAATTTTTTTGAAGCAATGGGTTCTTTCTATTAACCGTGAGGGAAAAATACACAGAGGAAATGTCTTCGTTATGACAACTTGACATTAACCAAGAAATTATGATCTGACATAAATTTGTTATAAAAGTATTACTGATTAAACTTTAGCTTTAATAACATAAAGCTACATAATTTTTAAAGTTTAATAAGCCTATTATGACAACTTTAAGTTGTCATATCAAAGATATTTTGAATAATGTCAACTTTGTATTAAAAGTGTTATGATTTACCGAATGACACTTTATAACAACAGTTATAAATATTCATGAAGACTTACTTACTCATGTTCATGACAGGTGTTATGTTTATAACAGTGTTATGACAGTCTTATTCACAACCCATCAAATAAAGTGTTACCTTAATTTTTAGGTCTTAAAAATTTACTATATTCTACAGGAAAGTTAAACTCACACGACAATTTGTAATACGAACAAAATTGATCATTTATTACAAAATATAAGACCCGTTGTCAAGAAAATACCAAACTTTACAATGTAGAAACTATCTCTGAAAACTGAAACTGAGTTTGAATTTACAACTGGAGTAAAACTACACTGTAATTATAAAAATATTCAATTCAAACAATGTCCTTCTTAAAAGAAAAAACAGGAATAATGGCATTTTCCTTTTAAATGTCACTATGGAGCAAAAATAATGAAGCTGCAACTCTTCAACATAACGACACAAAATGCCAGAAAGTTATAGGATTTGTGATTTGTACCAATTTTAAAGTAAAATGTTAAACTTAAATTTTGTACAAACTGAACTGTGAAGGGTGACTTTAAAAAACAAAACAAAAATTTACATTTTATACAAAACCAAACTGCAACAGTATGAAGTGATGCATCATAGCAACATGAAATTAATGTTTTCACATTGAAAATCTCAATGAGCGAACACATCTGGAAACAACCGGAAATTACATTCAAAATGTACGATACACTTGGACCAATATAGAGAATAAATGTATTTCTGCTAAAAATGTTTGAAAAATCAAATTTTCTAGAAAAAAAAAAGTAATTTTGAGATTACTCTCTGAAATTATCTATTTAAAAAAACCTGAAATTTCAAGAATTTAAAAAATTTTCGACTTTTGGAAAGTCAATCAGCAGCAAAAATCGAGCATTTCTAACTTCTGAAAACAAAAATAAAAATTCAAGATGTTTTCTATCAAAATTTTAATTTTGTTTTATCTACAATGGCCCTAATAAACTCTCATACTAACTTTCGGTAATCGCAGAAATAGAAATTTCTCTTCATGGATAAAGTTTGTCAAAAGTGACGGAATGAGCTCTTATGCGTTAAGTGTTGGCTCTTAAAAGAGCCTTTGTTTAGCTGATCAGGTCTGAGGGATGCAGTTCATTTCTTGGCTGCTGCCTTCTTGACTTTGGGCTTAGCGGTTTTCTTCGCTGGAGCTTTCTTGGCTGCTGCCTTCGTAGGGCTCTTAGTGGCCTTCTTGACCGCCTTCTTAGGGCTCTTCGCTGCCTTCTTGACGGCTGCTGGCTTCTTGGCCTTCTTAGGAGACTTCTTGGAGGCAGCAACAGACTTCTTGGCGGCAGCAACAGGCTTCTTGGCGGCAGCAGCAGGCTTCTTGGCTGCTACTTTCTTGGCCTTCTTGGCCGGCGCCGCTGCGGGTTTCTTGGCCGCCGCGGGCTTCTTAGCTTTAGCAGCGGGTTTCTTCGCGGGCTTCTTCGCCTCGGTGTCGGCCTTGCTGGCCATCTTGAAGGAGCCGGAGGCCCCGGTACCCTTGGTGTGGACCAGGGTTCCCTTGGTGAGCAGGCTCTTGATGGCGGTCCTGACTCGGGCTTTGTTTTTGTCCACATCGTATCCTCCGGCGGCCAGAGCCTTCTTGAGGGCGGCTGCCGACACGCCGCCTCGCTCCTTGGAAGCGGCCACGGTTTTCACGATCAGCTCTCCGACGCTGGGGCCGCTCTTCTTGGGCTTGGAGGCCTTCTTCTTGGCCGCTTTGGCCGGAGCGGCGACGGGCGGTGGAGCTGGAGCGACTTCTGCCATCTTCTGTTGGCGACTCAACGACAGTCAGAGTAGAAATGAGAATCCCGGAGCAGCGCGCTGCACTTAAACACACCATGAGAACCGTGGAGACTCAGCCGTGTCCGGGGCTCCTCGCAGCAACATGGACGGCTTCTCTTTGTGTTTTCTCGGCGGCATAAAGCAGCTGAAATCTCCGTGTCGGAGCAGCGCTGCGGGCCGACAGTGAAGCGGCTCCGTAGCGGATCAGTTTCTCTTCGTGTTCAGCTTCTGGAAATCTCTGAGGCTTTCTGCTCTTTGTCACCGGAGCCTGAAAACTGCACCGATTCACGGCGGAACTCGCTGATAATCGCTGTGTTTTCCGTCCTTTCTCCTCGTCAGATCCCATCATCCTTATCAAATACTGTCTGATCGCTTCCTGACATGTTAATGTAAAGCCTGAGAATAAAAACAACCAGCCGCTGAGTCTCATTTCGTCCTAAAATGAAGATATTGTAGCAGCAGCAAACACACTGATGATGGCGTCTCATGTTGTTGCCAGGCTTCCTAGCAGCGCTAATCAAAGTCACATTTTCTGCTCTCAACCCCCGAAATTAATAAAATAATAACTTCTGGACTATAACTGCGCTTTAACTGAATGTTGGTGTCTGGATAAAGTATTTTCTACACTTTGTCAGTCTGCGCTGGGCTTTACAAAGTTAGTCTGAAACAGATATTTGTGTTTTTAGCTTCCTTTGTGCGCCTGAATAAAATGTGACTTAAACATAAACATTCAATTGTTTTGCTTCTTAATTAGCTCTATTTTAATCTCTTTTTAAGTTAAATTGCTACATTTTTTTTATTACATCCTGAGAGAAAAACGATGGGCTTTAATTAAACAGATTGGATGTAAAATTTTGCTCTACAGCAAAACAATAGTTAGGAACAATAGGAGGAAACAATATTTAGACCTTAAATAACTTTCTCCTTGGAGTTTTAGAACATTTCTGCACTTTTCTTTAACAATATAAATATTGTTTAAAAATAAAGCAATGGCTTTAATATTCACATGGTAATTATAAGAAGAGCTGAGTTTATGTTTTTAGAAATTAGGTTGCACTGGACTTTATTCAAGGAGGAATGAAGACACTTTTTCTTTGTAAAACACTTTCAAAAGCTTGTATCACTCCTTCCATTTCACAAATATATGTTGCTTTTACATAAAAACCTGGTGAACAACAATGAACATTTTTAATATTTTAATGTGAGAATATGAGAAAACATTCAGAGGATGAAAACAATTCACTCTTCATGAATATGGGATCAAAATCATTCTAAGATTTTTTTTATTATTCTAAAAGCCCCAAGAAGAAAGGATTTCAGTAAACTTGCCCACTGATTAATATGTAATGTGTGTAAACTTCAGAACATTGCTGCTTGCTGTAAAATACATTTTTGAATTTGAAATCCAGAATATACTTTTTTAAGTAAAACCAGGATGTTTTTTTCCTCATAAGATCTTATAAAACTTATACTGAATAACAGACATGAAAAAAGTATCTTGAACAGAAGGTTAATTTTCATTACATTTATTTTTCGTTGAGTTTTGAAGTAATGCAGCACCTTAATTATATTCCATATAGAGAGAAAAAAGCACATATTCTCAGGAATCACCAACAAATCCCAAAGCATGTCATGGAAAGTCCAAAGCTTTGGTAATTATGTAGGGAAAACTGCATGATTCAAGCAAAATCTGGTCATGACCAGAAGTGGAGCTTTATTTGCCGATTCGGGGAGCTTGTCTGCAAATTATAGAAAGTCCATCTTAGTTCTAGGAAAACATAATTTGTTAATTTTTAAATAATAGCAGAAAGGACAACGTTTTTACCTCAGAAATCCAGAGGAGACTCAGCCAGAGGTTCAGTCAGTCCACTGAGATGGCCGTGTGTTTTTCAGTTTTCTTACAGCAGAACGCCTCAACCTCTGGACCTGCGTCACATTTTCCACCTCAATACAGGAACTTCTGGCTTTTCAGTTTTTCTGCATTTTCACTGGGAAAAATGCAGAAAGACCAGAAGTCCTGCGTTGCAGCAGGCAGACGAGAAACACCAGTGATACTGAAGTTTGATAAACTGTTAAAAATTATATATTTTTTAATGTTTCTGCTAAACATAAAAACACAATTCCAGAAAAGTTAGCACTTTGGAATGACAGAAAACTACATTTAAACTACAAAAACTACAAAACAGTGCAATTAATTGTTTTCAATTCTTAATTGCAAACAATGCAATTAAGAATCAAAGTTTCAGTTTATTTTCTCATTTTGGACATGAAAGCTTGATAAATTATTTTTTGCCTGTTTAATAATGTGAAAACAAATTTATGAGGTCACAGGATTTTATTTTAGGGACCGTTTATTTATTTTTTTAGCATTCAATAGGTAAACTGTTAAAGTTTGAGCTAAAAGAAGGGACAAGACTTTGGTTTTTACAAATGCTTTTAAAAAAACAACACAGTGCATAAAATATTGTATGAAGATTTTTGTTTGGCAGATTCTAAATTCTATAAAATTCTTTGAATTTCATTATAGTTTGAATTAATTTGAAATATGGGTCAGTAGAGGCCATTTTGCAGATCATTTACTTTAAAGGGGAAAGCAGAAAAAAAACCAACCCCTGTTGTACTTTGTGTATTTTAATCTAGAAACACTTTTCTTTCCATTATTCTAATCAAGAAATTCTCAATGTACCATTTCCTACAATATACATTTAATGATGGTTTTTACTATTTTTTCTTCACTTTATTAAACTGAAAACCCATAAAAATAGTGAAGTATTTTATTCAGAGCCTTAAAGTTTCTGTACAGCATCAAAGATACATAAATATCACATTCTTCGCCTTATAAAGCTCAAACTTCCTCAACAAACAGGTTAAAGTGTCAGGATCAGCGCTCTTCAGACATTGTGGGTGGCTCTTAAAAGAGCCTTTGGTTTGAGTAAGTTCCGCAGCGGAGAGTTTACTTGGAGCTGGTGTACTTGGTGACCGCCTTGGTGCCCTCGGACACGGCGTGCTTGGCCAGCTCGCCGGGCAGCAGGAGCCGCACAGCGGTCTGGATCTCCCTGGAGGTGATGGTGGAGCGCTTGTTGTAGTGAGCCAGACGAGACGCCTCGGAGGCGATGCGCTCAAAAATGTCGTTGACGAACGAGTTCATGATGCTCATGGCCTTGGAGGAGATCCCGGTGTCAGGGTGGACCTGCTTCAGCACCTTGTACACGTAGATGGCGTAGCTCTCCTTCCTGGTCCTTCGCCTCTTCTTGCCTCCTTTGCCGGCCGTCTTGGTCACGGCTTTCTTGGAGCCTTTCTTGGGCGCAGACTTGGCGGGTTCAGGCATCTTCTATCCGAGTCTAAACGACGAGTGAAGCTCTGTGGTCTGGGAGACGGTTCTTATACACAGCGCATGTAAATACAGCTGTACCGTCCCTTCACTGTGATTGGCTGAGCCGTTCAGCGGGCTTCCAATCAGAAGCGGAGGATCATTGGTTTGAAAATCCCCGCGCGCGCAAATTAACAGAACATGTTAAAACCAGGATGAAGAGCTGAAACTGAATCAGCACTTTACTGTTTACTCTTAGACAAGCTAAACACATAATTTCATAGTACAATAGTTAACAAAATATTAATT